>JAPFFP010067916.1:0-25041 GCA_026153255.1 Solanum medicagineum
AAACATGCTTGACCTCTAATGGTGAGCCTAACTTGAAACATGAGAGTAGATCATAATCATACATGAACCCTTGCTTTGATAAGAATGGCTCACAAGAGGTAAAAATCATGAAATACGGCTTAACTTGATATTTGTAACAGCGTAGATACTTTTCATGAATTCAATACATACTTGAAAGCCCTAAATCATCATATAGTCACTTGACATGTAAATCATGAAATAGATCATCAATAACTTGAGAATTCTTGACTTGACATTTCATTAAACACTTGGTGGGTTCATGATGTTAGTTCAAAATCATGCAATTCAAAAGTGAAATAATGTGAGAAAAGTTAGTCAAATCAACCCACCAACATATTGTAAAACCATCATGTAGGGTACCTTGAAATCAAACATCAAATCTCATAATAGATCGTAGTTTCATAGCTCAAAACATGCATAGTCTCAATAGACAAAACCCATTCATACTATCAGCTTGAAATAGATAGACATGCATAATCAATCAGCATTTCATAAAACCCCAACATAATTTATATTCATAATCCATAACAAGAGATTACCATAGATAATATAACTTGAATATATGCAATTTTCATAAAAAGGAAGATTGGGCTCCATGGGTTAAAGGACCCAATGAATGAAACCCACATACCTCAAACTTGGATTTTCTTGAGATGAGCTTGAAGAAAATCCTTGAGTTCCAAAGTTAGGCTTTAAATCCTTGAAATTTGAATGAGATATTTGGTTATGTCTTGGAGAGGTTTTTGAGAGGGTCTTACATGATATAGAATTGAAAATGGGTAAATATAGGTGTTTTCACACATAAGTGGGCATGGGGCTATGATCCCAACGTCCTTGTCCGAGATAAAAATAACCAAGAAAAATAATACACTGGTGCGTGCCCTTGGCACGACGTAGACAAGACACGAACTTCATTCCAACACTAATCAGCGCCCTTGGCTCGTCGCAGCCAGGGCACAGATGGCCTCTGGAAATCGAAAATTAGCAGAATATTTCTTTGCTATGGGTCCTCTTAATCAGGGTTATACCCAACCCCACTAAATTTTTCCCCTAATCGAGAATATGAAGTCGAATTTTTGATATCACGTATGTATTTTGAGATATATGAAAATTACGATAATGTACATTTCCAAAACACATGTTTGGGGCATTCAATATCTCCTACTTTGGAATATTTGTCCTTGAATGTCAAAGAAACGTGCATAAGAGAAGTAATCATGAAGATTTCAGCACGACATGAATGCAAAAAAACGCATTTAAAACTCATTCTCGAAAGTCTCAACATAAATGTCAACAATCACCATAAACTTGTCAACATAAACATAAACGTATGCAAAATGACATAAGGCCTGAAACTTAAGACTTGAAATCATATAGGGGACTAATTAGTACCATCAGCTTGAGTAGAATGGAAGAGATATGAGTATCGCTTTCTCATGTCCACCTCAATTTCCCATGTGGCACTTTCAATTTGTTGGTTCCTCCAAAGGACCTTGACGGAAGCTGCATCTTTGTTCCTCAACCACTTCACATGCCTATCCAAAATTGTCACTCGGACCTCCTTATAACTCAAATTATCTCCTCCAACACCCACAACATCCAAGTGAACTATGGCACTTAGGTCAACCACACACTTTCTCATCATGGACACATGGAAGACCGAATGAAACATGTCCATCTCGATAGGCAACTGCAACTCATATGCAACCTTACCCACTCTCCTCAAAACATGATAAGGACCCACACACCTTGGGCATAACTTTCCTTTCTTGCCAAACTGTACCACACCCTTCGTGGGTGAGACTCTTAAATAGACCCAATCACCAACCTTAAACTCAAGATCTCTTCTCCTCACATTGAAATAAGACTTTTGTCTACTTTGGACTGTTTTCAATCTCTCCCTTATAAACCTCAGCTTCTCTAAGGCTTCCATGACCACTTCAAATTACCCAACTGGGGTTCTACAATGCCTACCATAAAGAGTTTCAAAAGGAGCCATACCAATGCTTGAGTGGTAGATATTGTTGTACACAAACTCAATGAGTGGATGACGTTCATCCCAACTACCTGTAAACTCATATCCTCAAGAGTTTAGATAGTCCTATTAGCTTGACCATCCTTTTGATGCTGAAAAGACATGCTAAGCTTAACCTTGGTACCAAGACCTCTTTTGAAGGTTCTCCCAAAGTGAGAAGTGAATTGAGCACCACCATCAGAAATGACAGACAAAGGACCCTATGTAATCTAGCCAACTCATGAATGTACAACTTGGCATAATCTTCGGGACGATAAGTTGTGTTGAACCATAGGAAGTGAGCCAACTTTGTCATTCCATCCACAACAACCCAAATAGAGTCAAAATGTTTCCTAGTCTTAGGCAACCCAATCCAACCACAAAATCCATGTTGATCTCTTCCCACTTCCAAAAGCGAATCTCTATGTCTTAGGCTAAGCCACCCAACCTTTGATGTTCGGCTTTCATTTGTTGGCAATTATGACACCTGGATATGAACTTGGCAATATCTCTCTTCATACCACCCCACAAATACACTTCCCTAAAGTCTCTATACATCTTTGTAGAACTGGGGTGAATGGAATAGGAAGAAATATGGGCATCCTTCAAGATCAATTCTTTAAAATCATCCACATTTGTCACACAGTCTACTTTGCTACCTAAGGACACCATCTCCCCCTTGGAAGCAAACCTCCAGTTTACCATCACTCACCAAGGCCTTCAACTCCTGCAATGTAGGGTCAAGATCTTGTTTTGGCTTTACCTCCTCAATCAATCAAGACATAGAATCATTAACAACCACTACTATCACAACCCAAGCCTAGGGACTAGGTGTGACACATTAAATAGAAAACCCAAAGGAACCCCAACCAATCCTCTTAGCATATCATTCAGACATCTATGGTCGCGAAAACAAAATATAAAACACAAGAGATATAAATAAGGGAAACAGAACTAAAGGGAGTCCTTGATAATCATAAAAAAATCAAGAATCAAGCTCAAAATGTAAATACATCGAATATCCAATGATACCTCTAACATAGAGTGGAATGGGGGCCAAGACATTTTCCGAGCTCACCCTCATAGTATCAAGTGTTCAACATAAGAAATAGAAAGTGAGAAGAGTAGCATATATAGTGTCCTTGAACTTGAGGACTCACCAAAGATTATCATCCGAAGTACCGAGCTATCCAGATGGAGGATGATCAACAGGTGCTTCGATCCCTACATGGTAATATCATGTAGGCATACAGTATGCGTTAGTACATTTGAATCTACTAAGTATGTAATATACAATGCAACAAGATATAAGCCAACATAGTCAAAATGCATAATCATAAGCAGTGGATAAGTATAATAACAAAATGGCATGCTTGTTCAATTCTTGAAGTAAAACATGCGTGTAAATCATATAACTTGCAAAATATATATATTACATGTGTGGGAAGAGACCATAACCAGCATAGACCAAGTGGCATACTTCTTGGAATCCAAGGCATGTCACCCCCCTTGGAAGGTGATTGAGCTATCCACCCGTCAACAAGGTGATTGGGCATATCACCCACCAACAAGGTGATCGATGAACCTACCCCTCAACGTAGTAATTGGACATGTCAGGCCCCGACATGGTGGTCATGGTATCCACCCCTCAATGTGGTAATTGGGCATGCCACCGCCCAATAAGGTGGTCGAGGTATCCACCCTTCATCATGGTGATTTGGCATGTCACCCACTAACAAGGCGGTCGAGGTATCCACCCCTCAACGTGGTTATTGGGTGTGTCACCCCCAACAAGGTGTGGTCTACTTGCAATACCATAGATACTTTTCATGAATTCAATACATACATATAAGCCCTTAATCAGCTTAAAGTCCCTTGAGAATCCTTGTTAAGACATTTTATCAAACACTTGGTGGGTGTATTATGCTAGTTCAAAATTAAACCATTAAAGAGTGGAATAATATGAGAAAATTCAATTTAAATCAACCCGCACATATAGTAAAACCCTCATGCAGAATACCTTGAAATCCTTCATCAAATTTCATAATAGATTTTAGTTTCATACATCAAAACATGCATAGTCTCAACAGACAAAATCAATTCATAGTATAAGCTTGAAATAGATAAACATGCCTAATTAATCAACATTTCGTAAAACCCCAACATGATATATAATCCAAATCCATAATGAGAGGTACTCATATATGATACAACCTGAAAACATGTAATTTTTATAGAAAGAGTGATTGGGCTCCATGGTTGAAAAGACCCAATGGATGAAACCCACATACCTCAAACTTGTGTTATCTTGAGTTGAGCTTGAAGAGGAGTTGGAGCTTGATGAGAATGCTTGAGTTCCAAAGTTAGGCTTCAGACCCTTGAAATTTGCATGAGATATTTGGTTAAGTCTTGGAGAGTTTTTTGAGAGGGTCTTGAAAGTGATATGCAGTTGAAAAATGGCTAAGTATAGGTGTTTTCACGCATCAGTGGGCATGGGGCTATGATCCCAATGTCCTTGGGCTTAAATAGAAAAACAGGGGAAAAACAGCACTGGTCCGCATGACTAGCGCGACGCGGAACCATTGCAAAGGGTCCTTTAACTCTAATTCGCGCCCCTGGTGCATCGTGGCCAGTGCACGGATGGCCACTGGAAATTGAATTTTTGCAAAAATTATTTTTCGCTACAAGTCCTCTAAAATCTAGGTTATACCCATTCCCTACTCATTTTGTCCCCTGATAAAGAATATGAAATCGGATTTTTGATATCACGCACAAATTTTGAAGTATATGGAAACTACGATTATGGGCATTTTCAAAGCACATTTTTGGGGCGTTTCAATATCTCCCCCCTGGGAACATTCGTCCCCGAATGTCAAAGAAACGTGCATGAGAGAAGTAATCACAAATATTTTAGCTTAACACGAATGAAACAACTTCATTTAAGCATCATTTTCAAAAATCTCAACAAGAATGTCAAAAATCACCATAAACTTGTCAACATAAACACTAATGTATGAAAAATTACATAAGGGCTGAAACTTAAGAGTTGAAATCACATAGGGGACTTAAATTAGCACCTTTGACTTGAGTAGAATGGAAGAGATATAGATATCGCTTTCTCATGTCTGCCTCGGCTTCCCATGTAGCACTTTTAACTTGTTGGTTCCTTTAAAGGACCTTGACGAAAGCTACATCTTTGTTTCTCAACCTCTTCACTTGTCCATCAAAAATCCCCACCGAGACCTCTTCATAAATCAAATTATCTTCTACAAGACCCACAACATCCTAGGGCACTATAGTTCTTGGGTCACCAACATGTTTCTACAACATGGACACATGAATGATCGGATGAACCATATTCATCTCTATAGGCAACTCCAACTCATATGAAACCTTAAGCACTCTTTTCAAAACTTTATAAGGACACACAGACCTTCGGCTTAATTTCCCATTCTTGCTAAAGCTGACCTCCCACTTCCTGGGTGAGACTTTCAAATAGACCTAATCACCAATCTTAAACTCAATATCTCTTCTCTACACATGGTAATAGGACTTTTGCCTACTTTGGACTATTTTCAATCTCTCCCTTATCTACCTCACCATCTCCAAGGATCCCATGACCAAATCCAGACCTAGCAAAGTCATTTCCCCCACTTCAAACCACCCAATGGGGATCTACAAAGCCTACCATAAAGAGCATCAAATGGAGCCATAGCAATGCTTGAGTGGTAGGTAATGTTGGAAACAAAATCAATGAATGGGAGATATTCATCCCAAGTACTCTCAAACTCCAAAATACAAGGTCTAAGCATATCCTCAAGGGTTCGGATAGTCCTCTCAACTTGATCATCTATTTTAGGGTGAAAGATTGTGCTATCCTTGACCTTGGTACCAGCACCTCTTTGGAAGGACCTCTAGAAGTGAGAAGTGAATTGATGAGCATGATCCAAAATGATAGACAAGGCCACCCCATGCAATCTAACTAACTTAAGTATATACAACTCAGCATAATCTTCGTCACCATAAGTGGTTTTGACCAGTAGGAAGTGGGCCAACTTTGTCATTCTATCCACAACAACCAAAATAAGGTCAAAATGTTTCCTAGTTTTAGGCAACCCAAGCACAAAATGCATGTTGATTTCCTCCCACTTCGAAGCAGGAATCTTTATATCTTGGGCTAGGCCACCGATCCTTTGACGTATGACTTTGACTTGTTAGCAATTGTGACATCCAGATATGAACTTGGCAATGTCTCTTTCCATAACACCCTACCAATACACCTCCCTCAAATCTCTATACATCTTTGTAGAACGGGGGTGAAGGGAATAGGATGAACTATGGGCCTCCTTCTAGATTAATTCTTTCAAATCATCCACATTTGGCACACACAATATACCATGGTACCTAAGGGCACCACCTCCCCCCTTGGGAGAAGACCTCCGCTTTACCATCTCTCACCAAGGCCTTCAACTAGCAAGGTGGGGTCAAGATCTTGTTTTGCCTTTACCTCCTCAACCGAAGAAGACATAGAACCATCAACAACTACTACACCACTATTATCAACTTTATCCAACCTAATCCCCAATCTAGCAAACCGGTGAACCTCTCTAGCCACCTCTTTGCCACCATCATCAACATGAGCTATGCTACCCATAGACACTCGACTCATAACCTTAGCTTTGTCGGGGTGATAGTGCTCACCCATAACATAATTTTTATGGAGCTCTAACCATCATCTTTGTCTCATGTTAAGTTCTTTTTGGGTGAACACATATTAGAGACTCTTATGGTCAGTGAACAAATCAACATGAAGCCCATAGAAGTATTGACACAAAATTTTCAAAGAAAATACCATAGCCACCAATTCAATATCATGGGTTAGATAATTCTTTTCATGCACCTTAGGTTTTCTAAAGGCATACGCTATCAACTTACCACTTTGCATCAAAACACACCCCAACCAAATCCTTAAGGCATCACAATATACAACGAATCCTTCTAACCCTTTCGGTAGAGACAAGATAGGACTAGAAACAAGCTTATATTTCAAAATTAGGAAACTCTTTTCATACTCATCGGTCCATAAAAAATTTTCCTTGTTTTGTGTCAACTTAGTCATAGTAGAAGCAATAGAAGAGAAGCCATTCACAAATCTTTATTAATAAACCACCAAACCCAAGAAACTTCTAACATCAGATGGAGTCAAAGGTCTAGGCCAATTTCGAATCACCTTTGTTTTCTTAGGATCCACCTTAATGCCAACACCCAACATTACATGCCCTCGAAAGGCAACCTCTTTCAACCAAAACTCACATTTTTCATATTTATCATATAACCTCTTATCCCTCAAGGTTCGCAACACAACCCTCAAGTGATTCACATGCTCCTCCTCATATGGGAATAAATCAAGTTATCATCAATAAAAACTATAACAAACAAGTCAAGGTAGGGTTTAAAGACAGTATTCATGACATCCATAAATACAGTCGGTGCATTAGTCAACCCAAAGGACATAACCACAAATTCAAAGTGCCCATACCTACTCTACAAAGTCGTCTTGGGAAAGTCACACTCCCTTACTTTTACTTGGTGATACTCGGACCAAAGATCAATCTTAGAAAAGTGACTACCCTCTTGTATTGGATCAAAAAGGTAATCAATCCTTGGTAGATGGAACTTGTTCTTTATGGTGACCCTATTAAGTTGCTGGTAATCAATGCACATTGTAAGAGAACCATAATTTTTCTTCATAAACAACACCGGAGGCATCCCAAAGCGACTTACTAGGCCTTATAAAACCCTTCTCCAACAAATTCCTCATGTGCTCCTTCAACTCCGTCGTGGCCATATGTTTTGGGAGAATATAAATGGGTTGAGTATCGGGAGGGACATATATACCAAAGTCTATTTCCCTTTTGGGAGAGACACCGATAAGCTCATCAAGAAAGACATCAAGAAACTCATTAACCACCGGAATCAACTCAGTAGGAATGACTTTGGACTCAACATCCCTAACCCTCAAAAGACGATACAGACAACCCTTCGAAATCAACTTTTGGGCTTTAAGGCAAGAAATAAATCTACCATTGACCAACACATCAAGACTTTCCCACTCAAGGACGGGCTCATTAGGGAATTGGAATTTAACCCTACGGGTTCTACAATCAATAGAAGCATAATATGCATGCAACCAATTCATCAAGAATGACAACAAAATCCACCATATCTAACTCAGCAAAATTACAAGGCACGATTTTATGCATAATGAACATGAGATAATTTCTATACTTTTTTAGCAACAATGGACTCAACAATTGGGGTAGACACTTCAGAAGATGCACATAAAAGTTCGGGGCTAACATGAAGCTTTCGGCAAAAAAAGTAGTAATAAAAGAAGGAGTGACACCCGGGTCTATCAATGTATAGACATCAGAATCAAAAACATTTAACATACCGGTGATGACATCGGCCACCTCATCCACCCCTTGTCTTCCTTAAAGAGCATAAAATCTATTCTGCCTTGGAGCACCCCCTTGTTGGCCTCCTCTTCCCTTTGGACCAGCATTTGCACCTTGGCCTTGTGGACAACCATCTCTACCTTTGGTTGAGCACGAGGACAATCATTCGCCTTAAGACCCACTTCAGCACAACCATAGCAAGCATTAGGGTTCTTCAAACATGGGCCATAATGGTTCCTACCATACCTTTCATACATAGGGTTAGGCACCACACCACCACCACCTTGGAATCTTGGGGTGTCATTAGCACAGCGTTGGAAGACCCTTGGCTCTGAACTTGTGTCCTTAAGAAAATCGACCGTCCCTGGAATTTTTGAATCCACAATCAAAATGAGTCCTCTTGGACTAACCATTTGTCCTCTTTCTAAGCTTTTCCCCAACTAGTTTTTCAGCATATGTCATGAGGTGGGACAAGTCCATGTCACCTATTAGCATGGAGGGACAACACTCCTCATTAACCAAGTCGGACACACTAAATACAAATTTGTTCATGCTTGATCTCGGCTCGGCAACTAATTGTGGGGCATACTTGGAGAGTTGGTTGAACTTGAGGAAATACTTCCTCACACTCATGGAACCTTGGTTAAGGTTCATAAACTCCATCATTTTTAGCTTCCCTTAGCTCGATAGAAAAGAACAAGTTGAGGAATTCAGCTTTGAACTCCTCCAAAGGAAAAGAATCATCATCTCTCCTCTCTGACTTCCATTATGTAAACCAAATTTTGGCCAAAAGCATTCAGTTGGTAGGCCGTTAACTCCACTTTCTCCTCTGAATTGACCCACATATGGATAGCACCTTGCACACCTAATCAATGAACTCTTAGGGGTCCTCATCTTTCTTTGATCCATGGAACTCCGGTGGGGGCATGAGGGGCTTGGACCCCTTGGTGAATTATGTTGGTTATAGAATGAGCCAACATTTTAATAGCATCCCGGAACTCATCTTGAGCTACCCCTCCACCTTGAGGAGCTTGAGGAGCTAGAGGGGCTGATTGCTCCTCGGGTGTACGGGCTCTCCTTAGTCAACCTCTTGGAATCGACATGATCTAGAATAGCAAAGAACATTCATTCAAAGAAAAGCCTTACACTCACAACTAAAGCACAATATAGACCATGAAGAAGTGAAACATTTCCTAAAACGTCTCATAGCATCCAATTCATAGTTGTGGCACGCTTCAAAATGATGAATAAGACTCTAATCGATAGAGTGTGTTGGATTTCGAGGAATATTAACAACCTAGTGCTTTGATACCAAGTTTTTCAAGACCCAAGCCTAGGGACTATACGTGACATAGCAAATTGGAAACCCAAAGGACACCCAAACAAGCCTCTTAGCATATCATTTACACATCCTTGATCGCGGAAACAAAATAAACAATACAAGAGATATAAATAAGGGAAGCGGGACTAAGGGAAGTATTTGATAATCATAAAACAATCAAGAGTCAAGCTCATGGCATAAATACATAAATTATCCTACATCATTTCTAGCATAGAGTGGACAGGGGGACAAGACATTTTTCGGGCTCACCCTTAGAGTATCAAGTGTTCAACATAAGAAATAGCAAGTTATAAAAGTAGCATAGATAGTGTCCTTGAACTTGAGGACTCACCAAAGCTTATCTTCTGATGTTTTGAGATAGCTAAGTGGAGGATGATCAAGAGGTGCTCCGGTCCCTACATGGTAATACCATGTAGGCATAGTGTATGCGCTAGTACATTTGGATGTACTAAGTATGTAGGATGCAATGTAACAAGAAATAAGCCAACACAGTCAAAATGCATTATCATATGCAATGGATAAGTATAATATAATATGGCATGCATGTTCAATGCTTGAAGTAAAACATGTTTGTAAATCATATAACTTGCAAAATATGTATATTACTTATGTGGGAAGAGACCATAACAAACATAGACCAAGTGATGTACTAATTGGAATCCAAGGCATGTCACCCCTCTTGAAGGTGATTGAGATATCGACCCCTCAACAAGGTGATTGGACATATCACCCCTCAACAAGGTGATCAAGGTACCCACCCCTCAACATGGTGATTGGGCATTTCACCCCCCATAAGGTGGTCATGGTATCCACACCTCAACGTGGTGATTGTACATGTCACCCCCCAATAAGGTGGTCGAGGTATCCACCCCTCATTTTGGTGATTGGGTATGTCAACCCCAAACAAGTTTGTCGAGATATCCACCCCTCAACATGGTGATTGGGCATGTCACCACAAACAAAGTGTTGTCTACTTGCAACACCATTGATATATTTCATAAATTCAGCACATATATGTAAGCCCTTAATCATTATAATGTCACTTGACTTGTAAACCATTTAATAGATCATCAATAACTTGAGAATCCTTGTCAAGACATTTTGTCAAACACTTGGTGGGTGTATAATGTTAGTTCAAAATCATGCAATTCAAGAGTGGATAATATGAGAAAATTCAATGTAAATCAACCCATCAACATATAGTTAAAACCTCATGCAGGATACCTTGAAATCCTTCATCAAATCTCATAATAGATCATAGTTTCATAGCTTAAAACATGCATAGTCTCAATAGAAAAAACCATTTCATAGTATAAGCTTGAAATAGATAGACATGCATAATTAATCAACATTTCATAAAATCCCAAATGATTTATATCAAAATCCATAATAAGAGATACCGATAGATGAAACAACTTGAAAACATGTAATTTTCATAGAAAGGGAGATTGAGGTCCATGAGTGAAAGGACCCAATGGATGAAAGACACATACATCAAACTTGGGTTATCTTTTGAGTTGCGCTTGAACAGGACTTGAAGCTTGAAGAGAATCCTTGAGTTCTAAAGTTAGGCTTGAAACCCTTGAAATTTGAATGAGATATTTGGTTAAGTATTGGAAAGGCTTTTGAGAGGGTCTTGAGTGATATAGAGTTGAAAATGGCTAATTATAGATGTTTTCATGCATAAGTGGCCATGGGGCTATAACCCCGATTTCCTAGGGCCGAAATAGGAAAATAGGGGAAACACTGCACTGGTTCGCGGTACTGACATGATACAGACCTATCGCGAAGGGTCCTTCAAGACTGATCGCATCATGGGCGGGGCGCAGATGACCACTGGAAATCAAATTTTTGTGAAAATTATTTTTCACTACGTGTCCACTAAAATCCAGGTTATACCCATTTCCCACTTAATTTTTCCCCCTGATAAAGAATATGATGTCTAATTTTCGATATCACACATAGAATTTGAGAAATACAGAAATACAATTATGTGCATTGTTGAAGCACATTTAGGGGGTGTTTCAACTACACCCCCATTGTCAACTTCATCCAACCTAATCCCTAATCTAGCCAATTGGTGAACCTTTCTAGCCACCTCTTTTCAGCCATCATCAATATGAGCTAGACTACCCATAGACACCCTACTTAGAGCATCGGCCACAACATTAGTTTTGTTGGGGTGATAATGCACACTCATATCATAATCTCAAGCTAAGATTTTTCTGGGTGGACACATATTAGAGATTTTTGTGGTCGGTAAACACATCAACATAAACCCGATATAAGTAGTGACACCAAATATTCAAAGCAAATACTATGACAGCTAATTCAAGATCGTGGGTGGGATGATTCTACTCATGCACCTTGAGTTGTCGAGAGGCATACGCTATCACCTTACACTTTGCATCAAAACACAGATCAAAACAATTCTTGAGGCATCACAATATAGGCACATACCTCCAACTTGGGTTTTCTTGAGATGAGCTTAAAGAGAATTTGCATCTTGAAGAGAATCCTTGAGTTCCAAAGATAGGCTTGAAATTCTTGAAATTTGAATGAGATATTTGGTTAAGTTTGGAGAGGTTTTTGAGAGGCTTTTTAGTGATATAAAGTTGAAAAATGACTAAGTATAGGTGTTTTCATGCATAAATGGGCATGGGGCTATGAACCAAATCACCTCGGCTGAGATAGGAAAACCAAGGAAAACAATACACTGGTCCGCGCCTTGGCGCGACGTGGACAAGACGGGAACTTCATTCCAACACTAATCCGCACCACATGCACATCGCGGCCAGGGCAAAGATGGCCACTGGAAATCAAAAATTAGTGAAAATTATTTTTCTCTATGGGTCCTCTAAAATCCAAGTTATACCCATTTCCCACTCAATTTACCCCCTGATCGAGAACATAAGTTGGATTTTCGATATCACGCACGGATTTTGAGATACACAAAAATTACGATTATGGGCATTTCTAAAGCACATGTTTGGGGCGTTTCAAAATGCTAAGTTGAGGGTGACTGATGTAAGGGATAAATCACAAAAATAAGGTGGTGAGTTAGGAATGAGATGTAAAAGAAGGACATCATGTATTGGGTACATGAACAAGAAAAAGATGCCTTAGATTGAGATTAAAAGTTAAATGAAGTGTAAAAATCAGGCAAAACTAAAAAATGAGAAGAAAATACCCGAGAAAGCTTGAATGTGGAAAAAGGGAGTATAAGATGAAAATGTTGGAGTTGGTAAGTGTCACGACCAGGAACTAGGGATTAATCGTGATAGGCCAATGGGGAACCCAAAGGAACCCCCAACAGGCCTCTTTGCATATCACTACACATCCCCGGTCGTGGAAACAAATAAAAATGACAATAAGAGATAAGGATAAACAAGGGAATTAGGACTAAGGGAGAGAGTGCTTAATACTTGAGTAATATGCCAACGATTAGAAAACAAGGGCAAGGGACTAAGTGGAAGGAAAAGCTTGCATAATATCAAAATCAAGAGACAAAAGAGTCAAGGCTCATATCATGATACATAGCATGTCCAACAACACTTCTACTACATAGGTAAGAGCAGAGACCAAGACAAAGCAACCGGGCTAACCCTCATATTCAAGATAGAAAAAAAAGAGTGTCTCATTACATAGTAAGAGAAACATATACTAAGGTCTACGAAGTGGAGGACTCACCAACAAGCTTGAGTAGTACCGAACTAGCCACGTGGAGGAGGAGGATGATCAACTTGGGCCTCGATCCCTACATGGTGATATCTGTAGGCAAGAGTATGCATTATTACGTTTGAATGTACTAAGTGCGTAGGATGAAATGCAACAAGAAATAGGCATCATAATCAAAATACATAACAATAGGCAATAGGCAAAATATAACAATATCGAATGTATGATCAATGCATAAGTAAAACATGCTTAATTAACTCATTCTCATATAGGATATCATATGTATAGAAGAGACCAAGCTAGATTCCCAATTGTACAACCCTTTAGTAGGTTAGTGATGATGCCGCGTCATCACTTAGGTGGATGAGTACGAACCCAGATCTTGGTTGGTGATAATGCCGCCCCATCACCATGGTGGAGAAAAAGAAACCCTTCCGTAGGTTGATGAGTACGAACCCCCATCTAGGTTATCTGGGTTCTTAGTCTCCCCGAATTAGAGATGAACTTGGTGAAGATTAGAGATGGAAACTTGAAGATTGAAGAAGAACCTTGAAGGAGAACCTTAGCTTGGGATGAGGGTTTGGGACTTGAATTTTGAAGTGAAAATATGGCTAAGTGTTTTGAGTGAGTATTGGGTAATATTTAGGATGATATGAGGGTGCAATAAGGCTATGAAACACGGTTGGGAACACTTAGGCCAATGCCCTAAAGGCTTTGACCGAGATAGAATTCACAGGCAACAAAATGCATAGGTCCACGAGCGGACCTGTCGCGGATCGTCTTTGGAAATTGAAATTTTGGAAATTTGAAATTGTGATTCGATTGTTCTAAAAAAGGGGTTAGACCATTCTCCCCCTAATTTTGGCCCCCTGAACAAGAATAAGAATTCGGATTTTTGATATTGCACATGGATTTTGAGATATATGGAATTAAAAATTTCGAGCATTCTAAGGCACATTTTCGGGCACTTTTGGGATCGTTTCAATATCTCCCCCGTGGGAACATTCATCCCCAGATTTAAAAGAGACGTATAAGGCAAGTGTGATCATAAATAAATCAGCCCACACAAGAATGCAATATTACATTTAAAACACCATTTCAAAATCTCTACATAAGTATAAAACTCATCACAAACTTGCCAACTTGAACATGAATGCATATGAATTACAAGGGGGCTGAAACATAAGACTTGGAATCATAGAAAAGGGACTGGAAATGTAATCGTTAGCTTGAATAGACTGAAAGTTGTATGGATATTGCTTCTTCATGCCCGTACAAGCTCTTCCAGAGACACATATGAACGGACGACTCCACCAACAGGGCCTTGACGAACACCACATCAATATTAGTCAACTTATTCACCCATCCATCCACCCCTCTACCGGGACCTTCTTCTAAGTCAACTTATACTCCACATCACCCACAATTTCAAAGAGTCCTATAGCATTAGAGCCATCAACACATCACCTCAACCTAGAAGCATAACAAACCAGATAAACCATACTCCTACCATAGGCAATTCCCAGACTTAAGCCACCTCACCAACTTCCCTCTACACACTATAAGGACTCACAATCCTCAACTCAATTGTCAACCTTAAACACACCGAACATATTTGGTACTGTAACCACCATCTTACCCTTGGGAGTCAACTTCCACTCCATCATCTTCTCACCTAAAACATACAATTCTAATAAGGCGGGATCAGGGCCTTGCTTAAACTAGACCTCTTAACACAAGAAGATTTGGAAACATCAAGAACACTATACTACCATTCTCAAATTACTTAAACCTAAATCCTTGTTTAGCTAACCTATGGGCTCCACTAGTCACCTCTTTACCACCATTGCCACAATACTAGACTACCCATAGGCACCCTTCTTAGAGCACCAACCAAAACACTAGCTTTACTGGGGAAAATTAGTGCACACTCATTTCATAATCCTTAATGAATTCTAATAACCGTCTTGCTATCCACAATGCACAACTATCATATTTAGCAAACAATCTCTCATCCTCCATGACTTGCAACACTACCCCCAAATGATTCACAAATTCTAAACAAATCAGTACCTCATCAATAGAGACAACCACAAACATATCACGAAAGAGTTTTAAGACACTATTCGAGAAACCCACAACACCCCCAATGCATACGTCCACCAAATAACTTCATCAATACTAAGAATGCTCATCCTAGTTCGAAAGACAATTAGGGATATCACCTACCCTCATCCTCGCTTGGGGACAAAGCCGAACCTCAAATCAAACTTAGAGAAGCAACTAGCCTATTGTAGTTTTCCAAATAGATCAACCATTCTCAACCAGCATGTTACAACCTTATGGGTTCTGCACTTATTAGAAGCGTGCTATGTAAGTAGCTAAACTACCTTGAGACCGCCAATTCAATAAGCTAAGCTCAACCAAGATAACAAGACAAGACCCTATGCAATAACAGCATGGGGAAACCCTTATAGAACTCTTCTAGCCACTATAGACTCCCGCAACCATCTGGGATACCCATACCCACATGAATCCTACTAGCACCAACGAATAACCCAAGAAATAACAACCACCTATACCTATCAAATCACCCCACTCTAAACGTCGATCACAACATTGGCCTCACGTAGGGTCAACTAAGCCATAGGAGCAACGATAGAAGAGAACATACTCACAATTTCTAGAAATAGCCCGCTAAACACAAGAGGCTCCTAATATTCGATGAAGTCAAAAGTCTAGGCTAATCTTTAATCACCTTGGTCTTACTAAGGTCCACCTTAGTACCATCACTCGGCACCACACAACTTAGGAAGGCAACCTCTTACAACCAAAATTCCCATCTCTCGTACTTAGCATCCAACCGTCTTCCTTAAACATGTAGTACTACCCTCGAATGACTCACATGCACTACCTCATTAGGGAATACAACCCATCTTATCATCACCAAAATCTCCATAAACCTTTTAGAGTAGGGACTAAAGGTCTTGATCATGAGACTTATAGGCATTACCGGTGTACTACACAAACCAAAAGACACTACCCCAAATACAAAATGCCGGAAAAGACATTCAAGGCCGCACCTACACTAACAACAATTTTAATAACAAAATAACTTAGGTTCAACACCTCCAATTCTCACTAGATGATAAATGCGACCCCTTAGAGACTAATTGCACCTTATGATAACAAATGGACCTACCTCCCTTGCTACAATTTTACAACCTCCCACTCAATGACAGATTCACTAGGGATTCGGGATGTAACTCTACGAGTCCTACCATCATGAAGACACAACATTCAAGAAACCATTCCATCCCTAGCATGACATCAAAATTCACCATACCAACTCCAACAAGCCTTAAAGAAAGAGCTAATGCAAAACAACCTCGGATCAACACCTATAATCCTTCTAGCAATAATATACCCAACAAAAGGATAGACACCAAAGAACCACACAACAACTTGGGCACACAAGAAGCCCCACGAGCAACCAAAAAGAATAGAGAAGAAATAGTGGCACACCGAGTCTAAGAATGCATGCACAACAAAGCTAAGGAAAATTCAACTTATCGGTAATAGCATCGGGCATCTCATCCCCTCCTTGAGTACCTTGATCAACTTCACCACCTTGTCTGTGTGGTCAGCCCCTCTTACAACCTTTTCAAACATGTGGACAATCAACAATCTTGTAGTCTATATCCCCACAACCATAGCATGCACCCCTGTTCCTCAAACATGCTCAATCATGTCTTCTCCCAAAATTTGGGCATCTAGGACGAATCACCTCACTGTCACCCCTTTTCCGCTTATGAGGACACCCCTTCATCGTATGACCCACCTCTCCACAACCATAACAAGCATTAGGGCCTCTAAAGCATGGGCTATCATAGCCTCTACCACATTTTGGGCATCTAGCATAAGGTACCACACAACAACCACCTCTACACTTGAGACTTTGGAACTTACCCATATTACGGGCCCTCGTGGCCTCGCTACCTCCCCTCTCAGCACTAGAAGTTTTGGGAGCACTCACTTGTTGGTTGAGATAAGTTGCCAATTTTGCCGCCATTTTGGCCAGTCTCCATAGGGCATTGGAAATTTTTGCGTTCATCTTAGATCTGTCCTGAGTAACTTGAGGAATATGTTGAAATGTAGTGGTCAGAGGTTAGCAATAAGCCCTAGGGGACCTAACTCTATTGCACGATATGGATCATGAAGAAATGTAACATTTCCTAAAATGTCTCATAGCCTCCTACTCATAGTTGTGGTGCACAACACAACCATGAATAAGACTCTAATCGGTGCGGTGTGTTCGACTCCAAAGATATATCAACCTAGTGCTCTAATAGCATCTTTTTCACAACCCAGAACTAGGGCCTAGTCATCACCGGCGAATGGGGAACCCGAAGGAACCTCAAACAAACCTCTTTGCATATCATTACATATCCCTAGTCATAGAAGCAAATAAAACTGACAACAAGAGATAAGCATAAACAATGGATCTTGGACTAAGGGAGAGAGAGTTTAATACTTGAGTAGTATGCCAACAGTTAGAAAACAAGGCCAAGGGACTATGGGAATAGAAAAGATTGCATAACATCAATATCAAGAGACAAAAATGTAAAGGTTCATATCATGGATACATAGCATATCCAACAATACCTCCATGACATAGATAAGAGTGGGGGCAAAGACAAAGCTACTGGGCTCACCCTCATAGTCAAGATAGAAAATAAAGAAAAGTGTCTCATTACATAATAAGAGAAACATATACTAAGATCCCCGAAGTGGAGGACTCACCAACTTGCTTGAGTAGTGCGAACTACCCACGTGGAGTTGGGGGATGATTAAATTTGGCCTCAATCACTACATGGTGATATCGTGTAGGCAACTGTATGTGTTGGTACCTTTGAATATATGACTTATGTATGATGCAATGCAACAAGTGATAGGCATTATAGCCAAAATGCACAACAATTGGTAATAGGCATATATCACAATATGGCATGTATGATTAATGCATAAGTGTAACATGATTAAGTAACTCATGCACATATAGGATATCATATGAATACAAGCGACCAAGCTAGATATCCAAATGTACAACCCTTTGGTAGGTCAGTTATGATGTCGCCCCATCACTTAGGTCGATGAGTATGAAACCCCATATAGGTTAGTGATAATGCCGCCCCATTGCCATGGTGGAGAATTTCAAACCCTTCCCTTAGTTGATGAGTACAAACCCCCATTTATGTTAGTGATGATGCCGCCCCATCACCAGGTGGAGAGGTACAAACCCTTCCCTAGGTTAATGAGTACGAACCCGCATCTAGGTTATCTACGTTCTTAGTCCCCCCAAATTGGGCATGGTCTAATGCAACACTTTATATAGAATTTATCATGCACATAAGCCCATATCATCATATAGTCATTCATATGATATCTCATGCTTTGGACCTTCAACTCCTCAAGGAACCATATCCGAACATTTTATCAAACACTTAGAGGGTGTGTAATGCTAGTTTAAAACCATGGAGTATAGAGATGAAATAATGCAACAAAAGTCATTATACAACCATCAAATCAACACCTTGCAACACCCTCAAGAAATATACATCAAAAACTCTTCTCAAATCTTACAAGAGATCAAAGATTTATAGCTTAAAACATAGCAAAACAATCATAACTTTACATAGCTTTAACATAGTGTGTAGTGAATTTCATAATGATCAAGACCCATTTGTAAATCAACTTTAAATCATGCAATTTGAGTAAAAGGAGGCTTGGGTATCATGGGTGAAAAGAACCCATGAAAGAAATCCACACACCTTAGTTTATAGACAAACTTGGTGAAGATTAGAGATGGAGACTTGAAGTTTGAAGAAAAACCTTGACAGAGAACCTTAGATTGGAATGAAGGTTTGGGACTTGAATTTGGGAGTGAAAATATGGCTAAGTGTTTTGAGTGAGTATTGGGGAATGTTTAGGATGATATGAGGGTGAAATAAGGCTAAGTGTACGTAAAAACACGGTTAAGAACACTTAGACCTAAGAACCTGAAGTCTTAGATCTAGATAGAATTCATTGGCAATAAAATAAGTCGCGGACCTGTACCAGATCATCTATGGAAATTGAAATTTTGGAAATTTGAAATTATGATTTGATTGTTCTAAAATAGGGATTATGTCACGCCCAAAGTCCGATTAAGGCGGACTGGCACCCATTGCCAATAAGGCCTGGGAGAACAAACCTATGTCTATGCACTTTCTATACATATTATGAGGATTTCTACATTCAACATGCCTTTAAGTAGACAGTAATAACAAGCCAAAAGGAAATGTATATGGCTAGGCCATTGAGGCCACGGTGTATAATGTACGAGACATGACCACACTTTAATTTATACAGTCTATAAAGCCTCTAGATAAGGAAAAGTATCTGATAAGGGTCGGGACAAGCCCCGCCTTGGATAACTATACAATACAAAAAAGGTATAAGCTCTAGACACACAAAACTCCAAAGCAAGCTGGAGCTTGGTAACAGCAGCTGGATATCCTGTACTCCTACTGGGGTGATCTACTAGCACCTGTACATGCAGCATGAAATGCAGGTCCCCCATAAGGGATGTTAGTAGGAGATAATGTGCTGAATATGTAAGGCAGGAAATACTATGAAGTAACAACTTAAATGAAACTGTGCACTGGAGTATGATAAGAGACCACACCCTTAGTTATACTATGGAATCATGTACTTTATGTTCTTTATTACTTTACCTTTATTGTATAATTTGTGCACAACATGTAATGCAAATGACCAGCTGATCAGTGGTAAATCTATATCGGGATCAGCCCTGGTTAAGCTTTTCCTTTATCCCATTGGGTTACCCCCCGTGATAAGATTGACCCTAGGTAGGTGATTCTTCCACCACTCGGGTTACCACCCATGAATAAGCAATATACTTTATCTTTAAATTCCTTTGAAATGATTATTTTGGTGGCCATAATATTGGAGCTATAGGACTGTAGATACAACATATGACACGTAAATAATCACACAAGGCTACACCATAATGAAAGAAGTAAGTTACACGAATAATGAAATGCAAAGGAGGTAGAACAACACATGAACTTTATTTAGTAGAACGAACTCATGTATCTTGGTATCGGAGTATGTATGTAGATTTAAAGGTGACTATATATGGGAGCATATGAACAAGTAAAAGAGCAGAGACATGGTTAATACTTGTGCCGGAGTTGGTAAGTGCCTTGATGTGCCAAGGAGGGATCTATGTTTCATGCCAAATAATATGAAATCAAGTAGCCTTACATACCTCGTTGTACGACCTCGCTATTATCTCGAGATAACCTTCCCTTCCTCCAAATACTTATATACAACATAGTAGATGATAAAACTAGTATTAGCAGCCAATAGATACATCATGACCGCCCAATCTCATAAAAAAATAACATACGGGCAGCAAGCGTATAAATGTAAACTCGAGCGTATTCTTTCAACCTTTTCGCCTCTAATCGTACTTTCTAATACACATTGTCATACACATATCATGTGAAGCCTGTTTCATTGCCCCAATTGTCTTACAATAGCCCACATAGTACAACACATAACAATTATATTCAACATACAAATAGGTGGCATAACGTTACGTCCCTTTGCCCCATTTTGACGTCGAGAATCCCGAACCTGTTCCAACTTTAACCAAACTGTCCTCAACGCATCTATACATAAAACAACCTTCAAACAGTCTTAGAATAGTACCAAAGTAGTCATAAAGGACATTAGGCAATAATCTTCCATCCATCAGCCCACAAGTTCGTACTAAGAACACAATTGCAATATCCTATAAGGACTTACTTTTGTGGACAATAAAAGAGGTGCAGTAGCTAAGTTACATCACTAACAAACTAAAACTTGTTAAAAAATAAGTCTTACTTCATAATTTAGCCAGCCAATAAGAGAAAATCCTTTTGAACAACAAGAAAAGTTCACAACAATCCTTAGGACACATGTTGTCCAAAATTTCTGTACAAATATAACCAGCATATACTTCTTATTTGTCATGGGATAAGTATAACAAATACATGGATATTTCCACTTACCTTAGCCTTCAAGGTTCATGTTTCCTTCAAGAACCCTAGAGAGTTGTGTAGGCTGCCTTGTGAAGTGAAATAAAGAGAGAAAAAGAGTCCTTAGGAAAGCTGAAAATTTGTTCCAAAGTGATATGAATTAAGGAGTTGTTTTTGAGCCCTTCTAAAGATTTTCTATGGACGACTTTCTTTTGAAATTTTCATGACATATTAACACATATTAATAACCTTATGATGCAGCAGATTGGCCCTTACACTTGGGCCAAAATGGGTCGCAAGGTTGATGGGCCTTGGCTGCCCATTTTCCAAATTCCTCTTCACTTAGTTTGGGCACAATTAGCCAAGTGGGTTGTGGTGTATTTGGGCCATTTTATTATTCATCTTGGGGTGAAAATAGACCATTTATGATGATAAAACACGGGATAAAGTTACATCCTTTAACACGGACTTTATTCATAATCGGACTTGAAATTATTCGACGTCGGGCCTCATCTCCATTTAGCTAGTAAATTTAAGATAAGCATGTAGGTGACTCACCTTCTAGCTTCTTAAGTCCTACAAGCACCTCAATTCTCTCACTTCGTTTAGGGTCATGATCTCCTCAATTTGACCCAAAACAAGTACTACCCTCGACCCTCTTAAGCGTTAGACGCACATATTGCCCTATAACATGAGATTCAAGCACTTTTAAAAATAGGCGCTTATTTGAAAAGCCATGTCATGTTTCATTTGCATAGTACTAGTATTTTAAGATGTGGGTGTTACATCCTCCCATCCTTAGGAATATTCGTCCTCGAATGTTAGCACAATTGGATAGCTTAACCAAGTTTAAATATTCACTTACACAAACGTTTGACAACACACTAAGTATTCAATCACACAAACCTATTAGTGTCCCAATTATGCATGTTGGACTTCTTCTTTAGCTTCAAATAAGTAAGGGTATTTTAATTTCATCGCGTTCTCAGCGTCCCTGCTATTTCTTCTGCTTGTTGGTTCCTCCAAAGTACCTTCACTGAAGTTATTTCTTTATTCCTTAGCTTCTTAACTTGACGATCTACAATAGCAATACGTACCTTTTCATATGTGTAATCTTCTGTAATCTGCACGTCTTCAATAGGAGTGACACGAGATGGGTCACCTATGCATTTTCGAAGCACTGATACATGAAAAACTTGATGAACCAATGAAAGCTCTTGGGGTAGCTCTATCTCATATGCAACCTGCCCGACCTCTTAGTAATCTGATATGGCCCTATGTTACGTGGGATTAGTTTTCCTTTCTTACAAAATCTCATAACCCCTTTCATTGGAGATACCTTTAAAAATACCCAATTCCCTATTGAGAATTCCAATC
Source organism: Solanum medicagineum (assembly GCA_026153255.1). Classification (NCBI taxonomy): domain Eukaryota; kingdom Viridiplantae; phylum Streptophyta; class Magnoliopsida; order Solanales; family Solanaceae; genus Solanum; species Solanum medicagineum. The sequence continues at coordinate 22,978 of JAPFFP010067916.1, forward strand.
CTCTCCTTCTAGCATCCGCATATGATTTGTGACGATTTTGGGCTGTTTCTAGCTTCTGTTGTGTTACCTTAACTTTTTTCACGGCTTGTTGTACTAGATCTGGCCCAAGTATGGTGGTTTCACCCACTTCAAACCATCCAATTGGCGACCTACATTTCCTCCCATATAGAGCTTCGTGAGGTGCCATCTTGATACTTGCGTGATAGCTATTATTATAGGCAAATTCAATAAGTGGCAAATGGTCCACCTAACTACCTTTAAAGTCCAATGCACAAGCTCGCAACATATCTTTAAGTTCTGAATGGCGCGTTCTGCTTGACTGTCTGTTTGAGGGTGGAAAGTTGTACTTAAATTCACCTGCGTCCCTAAACTCCTTTGGAAGGACTTCCAAGACTTTGCAGTCAATTGAGCTCCTTGGTTAGATATAATGAAGATTGGGATTCCACGCAGCCTGACTATCTCTTTGAGGTATAGCTTGGCATACTCTTCAACTGTATAATAACTCCTCACTTGCAAGAAGTGTTCTAACTTTATGAGTCTGTCACTTATTAATCATATGGAGTTAAACTTCTGAAATGAGCGAGGCAACCTTGTAACAAAATCCATATTGATCATATCCCACTTCCATGTTGGAAGTTTTATAAACTGCATATAACCTCCTGGCTTTTGGTGTTCTACTTTTACTTGTTGGCAATTTGGACATTGAGCCACAAATTCTGCAAGGTCCTTTTTCATGCCGCCGCACCAAAACATTCCCTTCATGTCATGGTACATCTTAGTTGATCCTGGATGGATGGAATATCGAGAATTATGGGCTTCTTCCATTATCCTCTTTCTTAATCCATTACTATCAGACACACATAATCTATTTTAGCAGTAAAGTACCCCATTTTGTGTAAGGTCAAAGCCCTTTATCGTACCCTGACTTATCTTTTCCTTAAGATGTGATAGAATAGGATTCTCGAACTGTTTTTCTTTCACCCCTTTCCTTTGGTGTTACAAGAAGGCGAACTCCCAAACTGGCTAGCTGACATAGATCCTTAGCCACTCCTTGACTCACCACAGCTTCATCACCAGTATTCATGGTTGCCTTATGACTCAGAGCATCGGCTACAACATTTGCCTTCCTCGGGTGGTAAAGTATATCAATGTCAAAATCCTTTATTAGCTCTAGCCATCTTCGCTATCTTAAGTTTAGGTCTTTCTGCTTTAGGATGTATTTGTAAGCTCTTATGATCGGTACATATGTCAATGTGAACCCCATATAAATAGTAGCTCCATATTTTCAGAGCAAACACAACCGTTGCTAGCTGAAGATCATGTGTTGGATAGTTTTTCTCATGTGGTCGTAGCTGTTTAGATGCATAAGCAATTACCCTACCATGTTATGTTAGTACACACCCTAAGCCAACTCCTGAAGCATTGCAATACACTACATACACCTCTGTGGCTTCTGGAAGTGCTAGCACAGGTGCATAAGTTACCTTATTTTTCAACTCCTTGAAGCTCCTTTCACATGCATCATTCCATTGGAACTTGGTTGTCTTATGTGTCAACTTTGTTACAGGTATAAAATAGAAGAAAAACCTTCAATGAACCTCCTTAATTAACCTGCCAAACCTAGGAAGCTCTGAACTTCCGTGGGTGTTGTTGCTCTTGGCCAATCTTTCATAACCTCTATCTTTTGTGAATCAAACCTTATTCCCTCATCAGATACAATATGACCAAAGAATGTCACTGATTTTAGCCAAAATTCACATTTAGAAAACTTGGCATACACGTGTCGATCACGAAGAACCTGTAACACTTGTTGTTAGTGCTTTGCATGGTCCTCTTCTGATCTTGAATATACCACAATGTCATCTAAAAATACTATCACGAACACATCCAAGAATTGCTTAAATACCTTATTCATCAGATCCATAAAAACTGTTGGTGCATTCCTTAGCCCAAATGACATAACAAGAAATTCAAAGAGACCATAACATGTTCTGAAAGCAGTCTTAGGTATATCTTTCTCCTTCACCCTCACTTGGTGATAACCTGATCTCAAATCAATTTTTG
>JAPFFP010067924.1:0-25038 GCA_026153255.1 Solanum medicagineum
TGCAGGTGGTTTAGCTAATAAAACAAAGGAAACTCTGCCGAAATTTCTGCAGATTTCCAGATCAGGTAAATGGGATGTTCGTGTCTATGCATGGGTAGGTGTCCCTATCGGGCACTAGTCACGTCCCTCGGTGGGTCTGTGACACATAATGGGTTGTTTGTACCTCAATTGCCTTGCTCGGGAGGTAGTAGGCCCATGCAACCATGTTAGGGGTTTGTACCTCAATTACCTTGCTCAGGAGGTAGTAGGTCCGTGCAACTATGTTGAGCGGTTTGTACCTCAATTGCCTCGTCAAGGAGGTGGTAGGCCTTGGTTACTAATAATGGTCTCTTCCTACAAATGTAAAGGTTCTATGTAAACATATTTTACTACAAGCATTGACATGGATGTCATATTGTTATATGCTTGTTCATTACCTAATTATACATTTCGATTATGTTGCCTATCTTTTGTTGCATTGCATCCTACATACTTAGTACATTTAAACGTACTAAGCATACTTTATGCCTACATGATGTTACCATGTAGGGACCGGTGCCCCACTTGATCATCCTCCTCCTCCACGTGGCTAGTACGATTTCTCTACAAAGCAAATGGTGAGTCCTCAACTTTGAGGAAGATGTCTTTTATCTTATACTATGTATAAAGACTCTCTTTCCTTTTTATTGTACGCTTGACTATGAGGGTGAGCTTGGTTGCTTGACTTGGCTCCCGCTAAGTTCTATGTTTAGAGGTGTTGTTGGACAAGTTATGTAATGGTGTTATGATCCTTGACTCTTTTTGACTCTATGATGTTTTATGATATGAAAGATGTCCCATAGCCCTGTTTATCCCTATTTACTATCTCTTATGGTTATTTTGTTGCTTTCGCGACCAAGGATGTATAGTGATATGTTAAGAGGCTTGCTTGGGGTTCCCCATGCGCCGTGTCATGTCCAGGCCCTAGGCTTGGGTCGTGACAAACTTGGTATTAGAGCACTAAGTTGTTAATGGTCCTCGACATCTAACACACCTCGTCGATTAAAGGCCTATTCATGGTTGTGTTTTGCACCATATTTATGAGTAGGAGGCTATGAGACGATTTAGGAAATGTTTCCCTTCTTCTTGATATATAACGTGTTATAGAAGTTAGGTGAGCTTTCCCTCTAACGAATGTTTTTTCATGTTTAGATCATACCTAACACAAGAAGAAGAAGAGCTTGCACACCGAGGAACAACCGACTCATGGTGAGCTGCGGGATGCTCTCACTTTACTAGTTCAAATTGTGGCTAATCAAGCAAATCAAGGGGCCCAAGCCCCTCATGCTCCGACTCTAGCATTTTGGGTGAGGGACTTCATGAGGATGAACACACCGGAGTTCAATGGGTCTACAGTGGTCGAGGACCCTCAAGAATTCATTGATGATGTTTACAAAATATTGACTATTATGGATGTTAGATCAGAAGAGAAGGTGGAGTTAGCGGCTTACCAACTCAAGGGGGTAGCACAAATATGGTACACTCAATGGAAGGAGGAGAATGGTAACAACAATGTGATTTTATGGGAAGAGTTTAAGGTGGCTTTCCTCAACTGGTTCTTTCCTATTTAGCTTAGGGAAGTCAAATTGGTGGAGTTCATGAATTTGAAGCAAGGGTCTATGAGTGAGGGAGTATGCCCTCATGTTCAACCAACTCTCAAAATATGTTCCACACTTGGTTGCCGACTCGAGGTCTAGAATGAATAAGTTTATGATTGGTGTTTTCGATTTGGTGAGCGAGGAATGTCATACCGCTATGTTGATTAATGGCATGGATTTGTCCCTCTTGATGACTTATGCTGAACAATTGGAGAAGAAAAGGGGTTATGAGGCCAGGAGGGCCCGTTTTGATGGCAAGTTCTAAGGTCACAAGGGTGGATGGTTTCACCAAGGCGAAGGGTCTTCTCATGCTCCTAGTAGGAGATTTGCTAATGACTACCCAAGGGGCCAAGGTGATGGTGGTGTGGGGCGTAGAGATATGTGTCAAAATATGGTAAGGGTCATGGTGGCCCATGCTTGAGGACTATTAATGCTTGCTATAGTTGTGGGGAAGTAGGCCACAAGATTATGGATTGCCCTTGTAACCGGAACAAGGGTAAGGATGTTTGTCCTCAAGGTCGGGGTGCTAATGCGCTTCTTTTAGGGAGAGGAGGCCAACAAGGTGGTGCCCCAAGGCACAATCAGTTTTATGCTTTACATGGGAGGCAAGGGGTTGATGAGATGCCTGATGTTGTCACCGGTATGTTAAAAGTTTTTTTATTTTGATGTGTATGCATTAATATACCCGGGTGCCACTCTTTCTTTTGGTACTCCCCTTATTGCCAGAAAGTTTCATGTTGAACCCGAATTGTCGTGTGAGTCTTATAAGGTGTCTACTCCCATTGGTACATCTATTGTTGCTAAAAAGGTTTATAGAAATTATCCCATTTGCATCTTGCATAAAATATTGCCTTGTGATCTTGTTGAGTTGGATATGGTTGATCTTGATGTCATTCTTGGGATGGATTAGTTGCATACATACTATGCCTCTATTGATTGTAGAACCCATAGGGTGAAATTCCAATTCCCAAATGAACCCGTCCTTGAGTGGGAGAGTCATGATGTGGTGGTAAGGGTAGGTTCATCTCTTACATTAAAGCCCAAAAGTTGATCTCTAAGGGGTGTCTCTATCATCTTGTTAGGGTTAGGGATGTTGAATCTAAAGTCCTTCCTATAGAGTCAGTTCCGATGGTAAATGAGTTTCTTGATGTCTTTCCAAATGACCTTCCACAGAGTTCCTCCCAAAAGGGAAATAGATTTTGGTATAGACCTTCTTACCCATACTCAACCCATTTCTATTTCCCCTTACTGTATGGCCCCGGTGGAGTTAAAGGAGTTGAAGGAGCAATTGAGGGACTTGTTGAAGAAGGGTTTTATTAGTTCTAGCCAATCACCTTGGGGTGCACCGGTGTTATTTGTGAAGAAGAAGGGTGAGTCTCTTAGATTATGTATTGACTACTGACAACTCAATAGGGTCACCATAAGAAATAATTATCCTCTACCAAGGATTGATGATTTGTTAACCAACTTCAAGGGGCTAGCCACTTCTCTAAGATTGATCTTCGGTCTGGGTATCATCAAGCGAAGATGAGGGAGTGTAACATTCCCAAGACGGCCTTTTGGACTAGGTATGGCTATAATGAATTTGTGGTTATGTCTTTTGAGTTGACCAATGCACTAGCCATCTTTATGGATCTTATGAATAGGGTCTTTAAACCCTATCTAATTCATTCGTTGTGTTCTTCATTGATCATATTTCGATCTACTTACATAGTGATGCATATTTGGGTCATTTGAGGGTAGTGTTACAAAGATTGAGGGAAGAGAAGTTGAATGCCAAGTATGAGAAGTATGAATTTTGGTTGAAAGAGGTTGCCTTTCTAGGTCATGTGGTGTCGGGGGATGGCATTAAGGTGGATCTTAAAAAGATAGATGTTATTAGAAATTGGCCTAGATCATTGACTCTATTAGACATTAGAAGCTTCTTGAGCTTAGCAGGTTACTATCCGAGGTTTGTGAATGGGTTCTGTTCCATTACTTCTCCCATGACTGTGTTGACTCAAAAGAAGGCTAAGTTTGTGTGGACCGATGAGTGTGAAAGGAGTTTCCAAACATTGAAGGATAAGCTTGTCTTCGCTCCCATATTGTCTCTACCGGAAGGGCTAGAAGGGTTTATGGTGTATTGTGATGCTTCAAGGGTTGGTTTGGATCGTGTCCAAATGCAAAAGGTAAGGTCATAGCCTATGCTTCTAGACAACTCAAAGTGCATGAAAAGAATTATCCTACTTAAGATCTTGAATTGGTCGCCATGGTTTTTGCTTTGAAAATTTGGTGTCATTATTTATTTGGGGTGTATGTTGATGTGTCCACCGACCATAAGAGTCTCCAATATATGTTCACTCAAAAAGATCTTAACTTGAGACAAAAAATGTTGTTAGAACTTCTTAAGGATTATGATATGAGTGTGCATTATCATCCCGGTAAGGCTAATGTGGTGGCGGATGCTTCAAGTAGGGTGTCTATGGGTAGCCTCGCTCATATTGACGGTGGGGGAAAAGAGGTGGGTAGGGATGTCCACTGGTTTAGCTAGATTGGGGGTTAGGTTGGAAGAGGTTGATAATGGTGGAATTGTGGTTGTTGATGGTTCAAAGTCTTCCTTGGTTGATGAGATAAAAGCAAAGCAAGATCTTGATCCCTTCTTGTTAGAATTGAAGGCCTTGGTGAAAGAGGGCAAGGTGGAGGTTTTCTCCCAAGAGGGAGATGGTGCCTTTAGGTACCAAGGTAGGTTGTGTGTACCTTGTGTGGATGACTTGAGAAAGAGGATTCTTGATGAGGCTCATAATTCTTCCTATTATATCCACCCCGGTTCTACCAAGATGTATAAGGATTTGAGGGATGTGTTTTGGTGGGGATATATGAAGAAAGACATTGCCAAATTTATATCCGGTTGCCATAGTTTCCAACAAGTCAAAGCTGAATACCAAAGGCTAGGTGGCCTAACCCAAGACATAGAGATTCCTACTTGGAAGTGGGAGAAGATTAACATGGATTTTGTGGTTGGGTTGCCAAAGACTAGAAAGGGTTTTGATTCTATTTGGGTTTTGGTTCATAAGATGACAAAGTCTTCTCATTTCCTATCGTTTAAGACTACTTATGGGGCCGAAGACTATGCTAAATTGTACATTCATGAGTGGGTGAGATTGCATGGGGTGCCCTTCTCTGTCATATCGGATCGTGGTGCTCAATTCACTTCACACTTTTGGAGGTCCTTCCAAAGGAGTCTTGCTACCAAGGTAAAGCTTAGTACGACCTTTCCCAAATGGATGGCCAAGCCAAAAGAACTATCCAAACTCTTGAGGATATAATTAGGGCTTGGATTTTGGAGTTTAAAGGTAGTTGGGATGATCCTCTTCCATTGATTGAGTTTGCTAATAACAATAACTATCGTTCTAGCATTGGTATGGCTCCTTTTGAGGCCCTCTATAGTAGACGTTGTAGATCACCGATTGGGTGGTTTGAAGTGGGAGAAATGGATTTGTTTGGTCTAGATATGGTTATAGAGGCTATGGAGAAGGTTAGGTTGATTAGAAAAAGATTGAAAACAGCCCAAACTTGTCAAAAGTCCTATGCCGATGTGAGGAGAAGGGAGCTTGAATTCAAAGTTGGTGATTGGGTATATTTGAAGGTGTCACCCATGAAGGGTGTGGTTCGTTTTGGTAAGAAGGGTAAATTAAGTATAAGATTTGTGGGTCCTTATAGGGTGATGAGGAGGATTGGTAAGGTGGCCTATGAGTTGGATTTTCCTAGTGAAATGGATTTGGTTCATCCAGTTTTCCATGTCTCTATGTTGACGAAGTGTGTGGGTGATCCGAATGCCCATTGAATGTTGTGCGTGTTGTTGAAGAAAACTTGAATTATGAATGGGTTCCAATAGATATCTTGGACAGACAAGTGAAGAGGTTGAGAAACAAGGATGCTGCTCCGTTAAGGTCCTTTGGAGGAATCAACAAGTCGAAAGTGCTACATGGGAGGCCGAAGGGGACATGCAAAAGCGATATCCCTTTCTTTTCATTCTTCTCAAGCCTAAGGTACTAACTCTAAGTCTCCTATGTGATTTCGATTCTGGTGATTCAGTCCCTATGTCATTTGTCTGCATTCATGTTTTATTGACACGTTCATGGTGATTTTAACACTTATGTTGAGATTTTTGAAAATGTTATTTAAGTGTGTAGTTGCATCCTTGTTGAGGATGATTCCTTCATTATTATTCTTCTCATATACATTTCATTGACATTCAGGGACGAATGTTCCCAAGGGGGATATATTAAAATGACCCCAAAGAGTGCCCAAAATTGTGCCTTGAAAGTGCCCAGAATTGTAATTTCCATATATCTCAAAATTCATGCACGATATCAAAAATTCAACTTCATATTCTTGATATGGGGGTAAAATTGAGTGCGGAATGGGCCTAACCCATATTTTAGAACAAACGAATCACAATTTCATTTTTCCAAAAAAACGATTTCCAGTGAGGTTTTTGCATCTTGTTCAGTCCAAGAATTTTGAGTCTTGGTCCTAAGTCTTTCCATGCATGAAAATACCTATACTTTGCCATATTTCACCTTCATATCATACAAGACATTCCCCAATACTCTCTCAAATACTTAGACAAATATTTCATCCCAAATTTCTAGTCCCAAAACTCATCTGTATCATAAGGGTTTCACTCAAGCTTCAAGTCTCTATTTGCAATCTTCATCAAGAATTCTCCAAAGCTAAAGTATGTTGATTTCAACCATTGGGTCCTATCACCTATAGTTCCCAAGATTTCTTTTTACACTAATCTCATGTTTCTAAGTTGATTTTTACTTATGGGTCTTCTATTATAAATTTGACTATGAACTATGTTGGGGTTTCATAAAAGTGTGACTGTTTGAGTATGTTTTGAGCTCTGAATCTTGCATCTATCTTGAGATTTGATGAGGGGTTTTGATGTATATTGCATGATGGTATTACCTAGTATTGGTGGTTTGATTTACTTCATGTTTACTTGCACGATTTCACTCTTTAATTGCATAGTTTTACACTAGCATTACACACCCACTATGTGTTTGATAAGATGTCCGATTTAGGGTTCTTGAGCCATTGATGATCTATTGCATTACCTATGACTTGTATGACTTTATGATAATGAAAGGATGATATAAATGTGTAGATTTCATGAAAAGTATCTATAGTGTTGGAAGTTGATCAATTGCCTCGTTCGGGTGGTAGTAGGACGAACTACCATATTGAGGGGTATGTACCTCAATTGCCTAGCTCGGGAGGTAGTAGGCCTGTGCAACCATGTGGGGGGGGGGTTTGTACCTCAATTTCATTGGTCAGAAGATAGTAGACCCGTGCAACCATGTTAGGGGTTTGTACCTCAATTGCCTCGCTCGGGAGGTAGTAGGCCCGTGCAACCATGTTGGGGGGTTTGTACCTCAATTATCTCGCTCGGGATGTAGTAGGCCCGTGTAACCATGTTGAGGGGTTTGTACCTCAATCGCCTCGCCAAGGAGGTTATAGTCCTTGGTTACTAATTATAGTCTCTTCCTACATATGTAAAGGTTCTACGTAAGCATGTTTTACTACAAGCATTGATCATGCATGCCATATTGCTATATGATCATCCATTGCCTAATTATGCATTTTGATTATCTTGCCTATCTTTTGTAGCATTACATTCTACAAACTTTGTACATTCAAACGTACTAACGCATACTTTATGCCTACATTATATTGCCATATAGGGACCGGTGCCCCACTTGATGATCCTCCTCCTCCACATGGCTAGTACGATTTCTCTACAAAGCAAGTGGTAAGTCCTCAACTTTGGGAACATTTTGTTTGATCTTATGCTATGTATAAAGACTCTCTTTCCTTTTTATTGTATTCTTGACTATGAGGGTGTGCTTAGTTGCTTGTCTTGGTCCCAGCTAAGTTCTATGTTTAGAGGTGTTGTTGGACAAGTTATATAATGGTGTTATGAGCCTTGACTCTCTTTGACCCTATGATGTTTTATGATATGAAAAATGTCACATAACCCTACTTATCCCTAGATACTATCTCTTATGGTTATTTTGTTGCTTCTACAACCAAGGATGTGTAATGATATGTTAAGAAGCATGCTTGTTGTCCCTTCGGGTTCCCCATGCGCCGCATCACGTCTAGGCCCTAGGCTTGGGTCATGACAATTCATTGGTGGAAGCATATAACTCAAAAGTCTCTGCAGAGCAAGGGACCTATTCGCATTTCCTCATTTATGTCCTTTTGACTTAGCCTTTTTGCTGCAAGGTTCCTCCTTCTCATCCTACTTGTTCTCTTCTACCCATCGAGCATGTACATTAGGCTGAGTAGTAGGCTTATGCTCCTCTGTATGTATCATGGTCCTTATCCCAAACTGCGAGGGCATCTCTGGCGAGGAAACTTTGGTTCTGACATAATTTTTCAGGTTCACAGTTCATTTGGAAGGCATGGTCTGCAAACATGGAAAGCACGAGTTAGAAGAGAGATTTTCTAAAGTTTAACTCTGTAGCACGAATTGGAATAATAAAGAAGTGTAATAATTCCTAATGTCCTATAGCCTCCTGCTTATGGATTGTGGTGCATGACACAACCATAAATAAGATTCTACTAGATGGCTTCATGGACTACCTAAGATATTTGAACTTTGTGGTCTAATATCGAGTTTGTCACGCCCTAGGAGAGTATCCTTGGAGTGGTCGGCACTCGGAAACCATTGCTGGTCCCTAAACGAAACACTTGGCTGAAATACTCATTCATCGATAGCAGAAGACTCAGTTTATGTATAAAGAATATTCTAGTGGGCTCATCAATCAATGACTCAATGAAATAAGGGTCATAAAACCGATAATCCAAATTAATTCAATATTATTGAAATAGATTGGTAAACACAAGTCTTTAAAATAAAACATCAACTCTAGTTCATTTTGTCTATGAAACCTCTATCTCTTAGCATCTAGATGGTGCCAATGATAGGTTCATGACTACTTCAAATCAAAATAAAATAAAGCTAAACTCAATGTAAGAAAGATAAGTAGGGTATTCTCTGAATGAAGGGGAGGACTCACCAATCAGCTGAATGCGATAAGATTCTTAACAAAGCGTCTGTTAGTGATCTCTAATACCTGTCTCTGCATCATGAAACGATGCATCCCAAATGGACGTTAGTACATTGAATATACTGGTATGTAAATTAGTTGGAAAGGAAAGGACATAATCAAAGATACTCGGATCAAGTAACTTAACTCAAAATCAACTCAGTAAAACATACAAGTTTATGAATAAAGTCATGTTTTGAAAGTAAACTCAATAGTATGCAACTCATGCCAAATCATTCAAGTTGTATAGTAAAACAATGCTCCTAAAAGAAACTCTAGCATGCAACTCATGTCAAATTAGTTATGCAAAATTAGGGAGTTTCTCTAACCGACAATATCCCACCACTGTCGTTGGTGATGCATAATGATTGCGGCATCGTTGCTCACCCGTCTAATACATGCCAAGGTAAGGATGCTAACCTCTACTTTCGGATCCTCAAGCTTAGTACATTGTTTTGGGACAAAAGTCGCCATAGTTAGATGCACGACTATCCTAAGCGAGCAACTTAGTTCTGGAGTGATCTCCTCCTACCCAACTCAATGCTCAATACTACTCCCAAAAATATGTACTCGTTCTCATCAAGTGAATAATTTACTCAAAACATCTCATCAAGTCTCATTGGACTTAAATTTGAACATCAACATCATCTCAAACGTCAATATCATCATCTTTTATTAATAACTAACTTTTGAAACTTTTTTACATCATCATCAAAGTACTTCCTTAAAATATCAAATGCATTATTTCAAAGATATGCTAAAAGGAAATATTTAAATATCATCAACACTCTTTCTCAAATAATTGTTTATGCTTAAAAGTTAGGTTCATGCAATCTCAACAAAGTATGTTCAAAAGCATCTTTGTTAAAAGATACAAATGACCATAAATCTCAATTTACAATAATGCATGAAATCATATATAGTCTTCAATTAGGGTTCAGGTGAATGAAGACATGAGCATGCATCAAATCAAGTACCTAACTCATAAAGATCATTAACACACTTTTTACATACAAGAAACTCAATAGGATGATGGACAACTCAAGAATTCAGTTCAAAAGTTAGGGTAAAACTCTACTCGAACACAGTTACAAGAAATCAACAAGTAGGGCGCTTGGATGAACTCAATCTAATGCTATGAGTAGCCTTACATACCTAGGAAACTTAGATTTTTGAAGAATTGTGAAGGATGGTTGAATTCTCTTGAAACCTTAGCTTTTCTCCTTTTGGAACCTTGTTCAAAGCCTTGGAATATATTTTTGAACGAAAGTAGACTGAATAGTTATATTTAGGGGCTTATATAGGTTAAAAAACATCAATCTTAGGCTTAGAAAGGATGGTAAAAGAACAAAACAGTCTTTCCTAAAAAGCTGTCAAAAGGCGTCTACGGGCCCATCTACAGCCCATAGAACGTTCCACGGCCCATAGAGACCCTTCCGTAAAGTTTTGGCTCAATTTCGAGGTCTTTGGTTCACTTTCACGAGCCCATTCTACTACAGTAGAAGGTTCTATGACCCATAGATGGGTTCGTAAAGTTTGGAACCAAAAATTGAAGTTTCAGGACTTTTCTCCATGAAGTAGAAGACGGGCCGTACTTCGATTTACGACCCATAAATAGGTTTCGTGGAAACACTTTGCTCTAGCAGTTGTCAGTAAAATAGCCATAACTTTTTGCTTCGAATTCCAAATGAGGTGAAATCAGTTGTGATGGAAAGCTAATTCAAAGGGCTTTCCTTTGAAAGGGTATGGGCTACCTAATTCTTTGTGTGCTAAGAGTTATGGTCATTTAAAGTTGACCCTTGCATAATCTAACACTAGAAACTCAATTTATAGGGAAATTTTAAACTCGACTAAGTACTAGGGATCTCTTATGAACCTAATCCACTTCTAATACTCTTCAAACATATAGGAATGAACCTTAAAGTATAGGTACATAGAGGGCATCACTAGGTTCAAGCTTATATTACGACGGAAAAGTTCGAGTCATATGAATATAGTTGTGGGGTATTACAATATTCCCCTTGGGATCATTCATCCTCGAATAATGAGTGAAACATGGATGAATCCAAGGCATGAATAATAGTCAAGACTCCATCGGATCAATGAATCACACTCAACCAATCTATACAATCACAAATTAAACTCATAATAGAGAAATCTGATCAGGTCAAGAGTAGGGATATTACCTCAAAAATTCTCGCCATCAGTCACAAATGGAACATCAGAGCTCAATCAGTTCGAATCATTCAAACACCTCGGGGAACAGTTATTAGAACTCAAAAAGGAAGTCATTAACTCCAATTTGAGAATGAGACCATCGTGCTATATAAGACTCTATGGATAACTCTCAAGCTTAGCACCTGATCTCAACTACACTCCTTTTCATGGACCTACACTCCATCACTTAAAGCTTGTAGCTCCTATTCGAATCTCCACCTAACTACATCCTCTTATTCCATTCAAGCCTAACTCTAAGCCCCAAAGTGCTATTCCTAAAATGATCATATTAACCCAAAGCTAATCCTCAAAACTCAAGCTCTGTACTTCCACTAAGACTTTCTTTGAAAGAAAATTACTCCCTTCTTACCACTCTAACATACCTACCTTGAACACTCATTCAAAAATTATCAATAGCCTTGTTCGTTCACTCATATAATGACATCCACACATTCAAGCCTATCACTCCAACCACTTCAACTATATCTAAGAATTATCACGCCTACTTTGCATTTCTACCTCTATCACTAAATGACCTCTCACTCAAAACCACACTATCCTACCTTTACCTATCTACTACACCTCATAAGGTCTCATCTCGCTCTTTCTACAGATCTCTAATCTAAATGGAAGGAGGACATTATAGTTATCATATAAAGAACATCCACCCTCCCTTATCAACAATAACTCATCTACTATCATCAATATTGCTATCAAGAATGGAAAGAAGGATCATTGGAAAGGCTTAGAGTGAAAGATCATAAGCACGATACATTGGAAAAATTTTATTTGAGAGCTTTCATAATGTGATAGAATCTCGTTAGCCTTTTAAGAGCTATCATGCATTTATGGAATCGAACATATTGTGAAGCACAAGTTGTATCTCATGTGACATACGGTTGGGAAGTTTGGGATTCATGAGATAAAAGTACAACTGTCACTCCTCATCCTCAAATCTCAACATGAATGTGAATTAGCATCAGGTGCATCATAGTCATGGTGCTCATACATGGAACAAAATAGACTGTCACCTTAACCAAGCTATAGGGAATATAAGAGATAGGAAAGCATCAATGCCTCATCTTGATCAACTCACTACTATCGAAAGCTCAAGACTTAATGTAGTTTATTAACTCCCCATATCCCCCCTTAGCTCAAAGGTCTACTCCCTAAGTGTGCAAACCAACTTTTTTGCTAAACTATATGTATAGCTCTCTTGTTTTGCTATCCACAAGAACACCTTAAATTATCCTATTATACTCTACTCAAGGATATAAAATTTCTATTAGAACTTTCTGTTGACTACTCTTAGCTTCCTTCTAGCTCTATGGGCATTTAAAGTTCTATGGCATACATAATCACTTCCTATAACTCTTATAGTCTAACCTCTTTGTTTGATCTACTAACATTGAATTTCTAAGCTCCAACATATTTGACTAAAGAAGTCTTGGGTTGCAAGGCAAAACTCATCATCATTTACACATAAATCCCCATCGACCTAATTACTAAGGGTGATAAGAATGCTTACTCTACATTGAAAACTCAAATATCACTCACCTATTCACAATGCCTCCTTACCTCACTAAGCTCATCTATCACCTTGAAATCATTTCTATCCTTCATCAAAATTGATAGAGCAATCCACGAGACCCAGTCTATGGGTTGTGGTTCAACCTATGGAATGTGACTTGGCTCGTAGAAATATGCATCATAAAATTTGAGCTTCTAGAATTACTGCTTCTAATCTATGAACATGCAGAATGACTCATAATTTTTCATACAGACCATAAGTCCTCTTGTAGAAATTTTCTAAACTTAGAAAAATTTTAGGTTCCTCAGGGTTCCTTTCTATGGACCTTTTGATGAGTCATGATTTCTTATACGACCCGTCCTAATACCTCAGAAGTCAACTTCCAAAAGTTCCTCAACTTTTCACTTTCATGGTTTGAGTCTACGAAGCTCCTATATGACCCATAGTATCACCTACGGTTAGTACACTAGCTCGTAAGGTCCAACCAGCATCAAAATCATTAACTTTTAGTCCTCCCAAGCTATCAACATATAGGGTCTTAACACATTAACATAAACCTCTTCTTAGTTTGAGCCACTTTAACCCATCCCAACAATAACACTTTCTTTATGCCTTCACAGGGAAAAATCAAATGGTACTTACTATTCTTCCATCGGAACTTATGGAAAATGACTCACCACCACATCACTTACCTAATGGACACATGACTCTACTTACAAGCATCCATTAACCAACACATAACTCTACTTATAAGCCTCCATTAACCATACTCTTACTATTTGGTCTCTTCATCTCTCTAACTCTATGATGATAATTCTACTTATGGTGTACAAGATCCCAATTAGGTGCTAACATTACACTTCTTAGAGACATAAGTTTCCCTCTCATAAATGATATTGAAGGCAATTTTCGGGTATGAGAGCTTGGGGTCCCTCATTGGTAGCTCAACTAAGTCAGTCATGGCATCTCTATAATCAATTAGCACAAAATACTCTCTGTATACCCTCTCAACTAGAATGGTGTCACCAGTAGAGTGGATACACTGAAAGGTTCTGGAAGACACTCGGGAGTTCTATCAAATCTACAAGCCATGTAAGGAGACACAATTGATGGGGTGGCACCAAGATCTATCAACACATAACAATCAAGAGTAATAACTCGAATGAAACCTATCATAACATCCTGGAGTGTTTTTCTAATCTAGGTAACTACCACGACTACAACTGGTCTATAGCCTCGCTCATGCTAGAAGTAACACCTCTCTGATTTTCTTTAACTAGTGGTGTTGGTATGAAGGGTTGTGCTTTGTTGGCCCATTTTGCACAATCCCTCTGGAAGTGACCCTGTTGGCCATACTTATAGCAGTCCTTAGTACCCTTTTGACAATTTCCGAAGTGGAGTTTGCCATATTTTCCACATGGTGGTTTTCCTTTACGACCCTGAGCCATACATCCTCGAGATGAAGGGTTTCGGACCTTGAAAGGCTGGTTCTTCCTTGGCCTTATATTATATCTTTTATTAGATATGGGTGCATTCATTGGTAGCAGAGCATAACTCAAAGATCTCTGCGGAATGAGGGACTTGTTCCTATTTCCTCGCTTATGTCCTTTTGGCAGCCTTTTTGCTTCAAGGTTGCTCCCCTTCATCCTTCTTGTTTTCTTCTACCCATTGAGTATGTACAGTAGGCTCAAGCTCCTCTGCCTGTATCATGGTCCTTATCCCAAACTGCGAGGGAATCTCTGGCGAGGAAACTTTGGTGCTAACATCAATTTTTTGGGTTCACAATGCATTTGTAAGGCATGGTCTGCAAGCGTGGAACACATAAGTTAGAAGTGTGATTTTCTAAAGTTTAACTCTATAGAACGAATTAGAATAAGAAAGAAGTGTAATAATTCCTAATGTCCTATAGCCTTCTGCTTCTAAAGTGTGGTTCACGACACACCTATAAACAAGAATCTACTAGACACGGCTTCATAGATTCCCTAAGACACTTGAACTCTGTGCTCTGATACAAAGTTTGTCATGCCCCAAGAGGGTACCCTTGGCGTGGCCGGTACTCAAAAACTATTCCTAGTCTCCAAGCGAACCACTTGGCTCAAACACCCATACATCGATAGTGAAAGACTCAGTTTATATATGGAGAACATTCTAGTAGGCTCATCAATTAATGACTCAATTAAATAAGGGTCATAAAATCGATAATCCAAATTAACTGAATATTGTGAAAATAGTTTGAAAAGCAAAGGTCTTTAAAAACATCAACTCTAATTCATCTTGTCTACGAAGCCTCTATCTCTTAGTGTCTAGATGGTGCCAATGACTGGTTCATCGCTACCTCAAATCAAAATAAAATAAAGCTAAACTCAAAGTAAGAAAGGTAAGTGGGGTATCATCTAAATGTAGGGGAGGACTCATCAATCAGCTGAATGCGATAACATCCTCAAGGAAACACCTACTGATGATCCCTAATACCTGTCTCTGCATCATAAAATGATGCATCCCAAGTGGACGTCAGTACATTGAATATACTGGTATGTAAAATAGCTGAAAAGGAAAGGACATAATCAAAGATACTCGGATCAAGTAACTCAACGCAAAATCAGCTTAGTAAAACGTGTAGGTTTATGAATAAAGTTATGTTTTAAAAGTAAACTCAATAGTATGCAACTCATCCCAAATTATTCAAGTTATAAAGTAAAACGATGCTCCTACAAGAGCATGAAACTCATGTCAAATCAGTTATGAAAAATTATGGAGTTTCTCTAACTGTCGACATCCCACCACCCTCGTTGGTGATGCACAACGATTGCGGCTTCATTTCTCTCTCATCCAATATTTGCCAAGGTAAGGATGCTCATCTCTGCTTTCGGATCCTCAAGCCTTGTACATCATTTTGGGACAAGAGTTGCTAGAGTTAACAACACGACTATCCAACACGGGCAACTTATTTCTGGGGTGTCCTCCTCTTATCCATTTTGGTGCTCAGTACTACTCCCAAAAACATATACTCATACTCATAAAGTGAATAATTTACTTAAAACATCTCATCAAGTCTCATTGGACTTAAATTTGAATATTAATTTCATCTCAAACATCAATATCATCGTCTTTTATTAATAAATATATTTTGAAAATCTTTTAAATCATCATCAAAGTACTTCCTCAAAACACCAGATGCTTTCTTTTAAAAATATGCTAAAAAGAAATATTTACATATCATGAAAACTCTTTCTCAAATCATTATTTATACTTAAAACTTAGGTTCATGCAATCTCAATAAATTATGTTCAAAAGTATCTTTGTTAAAAGATACAAACGACCATAAATCTCAATTTACAATAATGCATGAAATCAAATATAGATCCTCAATTAGGGTTCATGTGAATGAAGGCATGAACATGCATCAAATCATGTGCCCAACTCATAAAGATCATTAACACACTTTTTACATACAAGAAACTCAATAGGACGATTGACAACTCAAGAATTCAATTCCAAAGTTAGGGTAAAACTCTAATCGAACTCAATTACAAAAAATCAACAAGTGGGGCGTGTGGATGAACTCAATCCAATGCTATGAATAGCCTTACATATCTGGAAAACTTATATTTTTGAAGAATTGTGAAGGATGGTTGAATTCTGTTGAACCTTGTTCAAAGCCTTGGAATATGTTTTTTTTAACATAAATAGACTAAAGAGTTATGTTTAAGGGCTTATATAGGTGTAAAAACGTTAATCTTAGGCTTAGAAAGGGTGGTAAAAGACCATAATAACTTTTCTTAAAAAGCTGTCAAAAGCCGTCTACGGGCCCATCTACAGCCCGTAGAATATTCCATGGCCCGTAGGGGCCCTTCCGTAAAGTCTTGGCCAAATTTTGGGGTCTCTGGTTCACTTTCACGAGCCTATTCTACGACCCATAGAAGGTTCTATGATCCATAAATGGGTTCTAAAGTCTGGAACCAAAAGTTGAAGTTTCAGGACTGTTCTCTATGAATTAGCAGATTTGACCGTACCTCCATTTATGGCCCGTAAATAGGTTTTGTAGAAACACTCTACTCTGGCAGTCTTCAGTTAAACGTCCATAACTTTTGAGTCTGAACTTCAAATGAGCTGAAACCAGTTGTGTTGGTAAGCTAATTCAAAAGTCTTTCATTTGATAGGTCATGAGTCACCTAATTCATTGTGTGCTAAGAGTTATGGACATTTAAAGTTGATCCTTGCATAATCTAACACTAGAAACTCAATTTATAGGGAAGTTTTGAACTCGACTATGTACTAGGGGTATCTTATGAACCTAAACCACTTCTAATACTCTTCAAACATATAGGAATGAGATTTATAGTATAGGTACATGTAGGGCATCATTAGGTTCAAGTTTATATACTTACGACGCAAATATTTGAGTCATATAACTATAGTTGTGGGGTATTACATTATGATAGAGTTGAACCTTAGATAGGTTGTGCCAATAGAGGAACCAAGCTATTCACATGAACAATTTGCTTCTTTGGAAAGTTCCTGCCATATATCAGACTCTGCTCGGATCTAGAGGTGACCGACGAGTCATATTGGATCTCATATTGAAATCTATTACAGTTTAAGGCCTGAGTACTTCTCAAGATTTATTATTTATCCTTCCCTTAAGAAGTTGAAAAATAGGTTTAGATGCATCTAGTATACCCCTGTTTCGAGGCCATATCATTTTAGTCCATATGGTTAGAGGCCACATCATTTGAGGCCATGCCAGATTATGTCTGAGGTTAAGGCTATGTCTGACCTTATTTGCAGTCCAAGGCTATATTAGGGCTATAACACATGTTTAAGGCTAGTTCACGACCTAGGTTAAGGCTAGCTCATAGAATGGGTTTAAGTTCAGGTTAGGATAATTGTTAGGATTGAGATTTCCTACTAATCATCCTGGTTTTGAGTTCATTGGAAATTTGGCACTGCTAGATCATATCTTAGAATACTTTTCTTTACTTTATCATTGTGTGTGGTTGTAACTTCTGGGATTATAGGGCCTCGCTTGGCATTCAGGTATAAACAATAGGGCCTTACACCCGCGTACATCTCTACACCATTGCTCATGTTTTGGTTACTGCCATACTCACGTGCATAGTTGTCGTGATCTTGTGATTAGCAATTTATGGAGTTATGTTATTGCTTATCCCTGCTTTATTTACTATTCTTACTCAGTTGGCCTATGATTCCTACTGGAAACTTTATTTCAAATACTCATACTACACTTTATCTATTTAATGATGCAAGATTGAGCACCAACCAACAATATTGACTCCCTCTGTTTCTGCTGTTATTTCTGGGGACTTGTGGCGAGTGTTGAGCATTATTGGATCCTTGCAGTCTCCATTTGTCTTAGTGGTCTGTCTTTGTGTTTCTGAAACTAATATTGTATATTGTATTTGGTCCTGTATATGTATATATCTTAGTGTGACTCAGTTGAGATATATCCATCTATAATTGTTCTTTACAGGTGACTTTTAGGTTCAGGGAGGGTTGTTTTGTAGTTGCTTGCGTTCATATAGTATCAGTTCTACTCTTATTTTGTGATAGTATTGGTTGATTATCCTTGGGTTATCTTCTGACTTCACACCCAGTACTAGCATTTCCGGGTTATGGGTTGACTTATCTATTGGTAGGTTAAGGTAGGTGCCGTCATGATCTTTAAGGTCAGGTCGTGATATATATTCCCATCTTAAAAGGGAAATGCTCCAAGTCTCCTCCGATCGTTCTAACCCGAGTCTTGGCTTCAATATATATATCCATTATTACCCTAATATACACCATTAGGGCACCGTCAGCCTCCAAACACCTCCAGAGGACATCCTTTGACACTTTTTCATAGGCCTTCACCAAATCGATGAACACCATATAGAGGTCCCTCTTTTTTTCTCTATATTTCTCCAGCAGTCTCTACATAAGATGGATTGTTTCAGTAGTCGATTACCCCGACATGAGTCAAAAATGATTCTCAGAAATGGATACTCCTCTCCTCACTCTCATCTCTACCACTCACTCCCAGACCTTTATAGTTTGTCTTAGCAATTGCATTAGACAACCTAGTCAACCACTCCATACCTGCTTCGTCAATTCTCTTCCAAGATTTCATTGAAATCACAATGGGTCTTGTCTCTCTCCTCTTCTTATCTTGCTAATAGCATGCTTAACCTTCTTAACCCTAAAACACCTAACTGCCCAAAATACCAAAGATTATAAAGTGTGCCAAATCACCCAAAATAATGACTCTAACTTCTTTCTCATTTAAGAGTTTGTGAAAGTATGTTTCCCACCTCTTCTTAATAGAGGTCTCGTCCACCAACACCTCACCTTCCTCATCCTTGATATTCTTTACTTGATCAAGTCATGACCTTTTCTCTCCCTTTCTTTCATGAGTCTATACAATATCTTATCCCCACATTTTTCCTTTAGTTTGGCATGTAAGTATTCAAAAGTTTTCATTTTAGCACTCATGACTGCTGACTTTGCTTCTGTCTTCAGTGTTTGATGGATATCGTTAATCCTCTGATTCTCATCCTCATCCACATACTATAACCATTTTGTATAAGCAACCTTCTTAAGTTCCACTTTGCATTGTACTTCTTTATTCCACAACTTATCTTCTTGATGACCACCAAAGATCCCTCTCAAAACCCTTAGACCTTAGTAGCAACTTCTCTTATGCAACCAGTGGTCTTAGTCCACATGTTATTCATATCCTCGCTACTACTCCAAGCTCCCAAATAAATCAACTTATCCCCCATCTCTCGAGAAAAGGCAGGAGTCAGGCCCCTCCATCGAATCCTCGGTCGATCATAAAGGGTCTTCTTCCTCCTATCCCTCTTAACCTCTAAGGAGTCGTTTGATAAAAAAATGAATAATGCAGGGATTAGTTATGCAGGGATTAGTAATGTTAGGATTATTTTTTATCCCATGTTTGATTTATTGTTTTTCATTTAATTTGTGATTGGTTTAAAATTCTATCAAAAGTTTCTTTCCATTTATACCCTTGAACTATTATGAGATTTTCTTTTTCATGTAATTAGATCAAAGTAGATTATTTTTTTGTGACTTTTAACTAGTTAGGAAAATAATAATTTGTCATTATCTTTGCTATTTTCTCACTTGAATTATTTGAGAATAAATAAATGTAATCTTAATAAATTCATCACTAATAAAATGTCAATTTTTAATTTAATAAAGATAGACCATCTATTATTAAAATAGGAAAGATGGTAAACAACTGTAAAATAGGCAATCTATATTTACACATAAAAATTTGAAAGCTGTAATTTTAATATAGTGTTTACATCTTACGCGATCACTAAACTTTGAGAATATATCTAACATCATTGGACTTTATATTGTATCATTAAAATCATTGAAATAAAATTAGTAATTAAAAAAAAACTGACATATCAAAATATTTTTTGTGTATTATGAAAATACGAAACTGCAAATAAATAAAATTCAAAAATTTGACATGATAAATTTATTTATTTTTATAATATGAAAATATAAACCCACAAATAAATAAGTTTTGTAAGCTAATTTATTTAAATAAATTTACTAGTACGAAACTATAAATATAAAATATAAATCAAGAAAACAAAAAAATATAAAAGAATTTGAGAGATATTTTTGTTTTTGTGTTTTTAATCCATGGTATTAATCAAAGGTATTAGCTAATACTACCAAATGGGAGGTATTAGCTAATCCCATGTATGTGGTATTAACTAATACCATGGATTAGTTATACATGGTCCAAAAATCCAACCAAACATTGTATTAAATAATATCAGCTCATAATCCATGGAATAAATCTCCTAATCCCTCCTACCAAGCATCCCCTAAGTCCATCACCAAAATTCTGTGTTGGATAGTAATATTTAATAACCTTGCAATCCTTACAAAGGCCTCTATCATCCTTCCAAAGGAGTAATAATATATCCGAGTCATAAATACTATGTTACAAAAGATAACCAAGTGATTTCTCTCTTTTAAAAATATGAGTTAACAATAACCAGCTTAAAGGCTCTAGAAAAATCTAGGAGTGACATCCCATCTCCGTTACTCTAAAAAAACAAAGCCTCTGAGCATCATCAAGATAACTAAAGGTTGTGTTGATATGATTATTAAAATCTCCACCAATGAAAATCTTTTTTGTGATTGGTGTACATCTCACCACCTCATCCAAATCCTCCTAAAAGAGCTTTTTGACTTCATCATCTAAACCCACTTGAGGCACATAAGCATTAGTAACGTTCATGTTAGGCCTACCTAAAACTCACTTAATCATCATCATCCTATCACTAATCTTCCTAACCTCCACGACACACTCCCTAAGGTCCCCCATCTACTAGAATACCTACACCATTCCTATCCCTAGAGCCTCCTAAGTACCATAATTAGGGGTGACAATTGGGCGGGTTGGGTCAAATTTGAGCAGGTTATATTGGGTCAAGACAACAAACGTGTCAAGACCCAACCCAACCCATATTTTCTTAGGTCAAAATGGGTTGGGTCAAAATGGGTTGAGTAACGGGTTACATAGAGGGTCAAGATCCAGCCCGACCCAATTTTTACGAAGTTTTACTTATTTTATTAAACTTTTAAAGTATTTTAATACTTAATTAAATTATATTTTTCTTTATTATGGCTATACAAAATATATCAAATTAAAAAAAATATTTTGAAAATATTTTAACTAGATCTCTCTCAAGTCAATTTGGGTTGCATTTTAACCTAATTTTAAATGAGTTGAAATGGTTTGAGCTAATAATTGGGCGAGTTATTAACCCGCGTAAACTTCAATGGGTCGGGCAAATTGGGCTTAATTTTTCCACCTCTAAGCATAACGTAAACCCGTGTACATTCCAGAGCGTTGGTACCTACTATCTGGTCTCCTAAACACAAGTTATTTCTCCTCTTAAGACCTATCACAAGCTCTATAGACCTCCCTATGGATGACCCTATATTCCTTGATTCTACTCTTAATTTAAGAAAATCCAAGCCCCTCTTACCTTTACTACCCCTCACTTCTGACCCCAATCAAAGACATGACCCTAGTTCACCATTGGTTTCCAAAGCCACTAAAAAGGATAAACTAAGAATAGATAAACTGAGAGACTACAGTAAATCCAAAAGATGCCAGTGCTTGAAATCAATAGCTCAACAAGATAATAGTAGACAGAACAATAAAATATGGAGCACAAACCATGCACAATAGTCAATAATCAAATTTAAGAAATCAAGAGCGATAACAGTAAGTGAAGAAAGATAATCACTCTAGGATATATGCACACCTTATCCTAGTATAACATAAACTACCTGTGTAATATATGACGTTGTGGATTAAGAAACAAATAAGTCATCCTAATAAGGAAATAAAAAAATAGAACTACAATATATCAAACAAATAAGAAATAGGCTACAATAAATAAATTATATCGAACTATTGTTAAACTAGCATAGAACCACAAGAATCAAGGATCAACAATATCAACTATAAAATCTACTAAGACACTACTAAGCTAAAAATAAATCTACAAGCTACCGAAACATCAAATATACGCCCTACAAATCAATAAACAACCCAAATAAATCAACAATCACAAGTTAGTGGGCAACACAACAATACAAAACTTGAAACACACAATAACAACAAGAGAAACAAATATTCAGAACTATCAAGAATGATGAATTTTTTGATAATTCAAAGCTGATGGAAATGAAGATCAAGGGATAGAATTCACCTGGATTACAATAAATTTCTTGATCGATAGGATTCTGGCAAATTTTAGTGTGGAAATTCATCGCCAGAAGCTATATGGCTTGCACTCGTACCTGATGGTGGGGTTACTCACCATCAATATCAGCAACAAAAAAAAAAATTCTATGTCTAGCAGCAAAAAAATTCATGAAAAAACTCAATTCTGAACAGAAAAATTGATAAGATCTTTGAAGAGTGAGGGGTAACTTTGAAGAATCACAGAGAAATCAATTGAGCTAAGGAACATATAGATATACCAAAGAACTTATTTATTGATATAATATAACTTTTCAACGAAAGTAATCTCTTGAACCACATCCCAGTATATGTGTCTTTACTACTACCCTTGAAAACTACATTCGTACAGTTTTAACAATCCTAGTAATGTTTTTTGGTAATAGTGATATTCAATTTTTATTTAGAAAATTATTAAAATCAGCCATTATTTTTTTACATTTGACACATATCATTTTTGTAAAATATTTTAGCGTGATTCTGTGCGTTTATAAAATATAGGAAAAAGAGATAGATTACTCCTCAACTTTCTTATTTAGAGTTGATATCCCCCCATCATGAAAGTGGCTCATATATACCTCTATTGTTACACAAATGGCTCACATATACCACTTTTCTCTAATGAAAATAGAAAACATTCTTATTTAGAGTTGATATCCCCCCATCATGAAAGTGGCTCATATATACCTCTATTGTTACACAAATGGCTCACATATACCACTTTTCTCTAATGAAAATAGAAAACATACTTTCAAATTATCTTCTTATTTAAAAATTATTCAGGGCGGAGGTATATTTGATCCTTCTCACTGTAAAGTCCCTCTAGGTCATTTATGTGATAATATCTTTTGTTCATCATTTAGAGCATCCCCATAGTGACCCGAAGTCATTTGTCACTTGTTGGCATTGATAGTTCGATCGCCTATTTATTCGATTAGATAATTGCAGTGTTTTACATTTTGAGGCTTTTGAAACTTGAAAGGTTGACTTAAGTCAAAACATTAGGTAATGACATCCGAATAAAATTTTGATAGTTTTATCATCTTCAGAATGTCGACTTTGGTCTAGAATATTTTTCGTTCTATTATCGAGGCGTTTGGACTAATCTCAAGCCCCTTATTGGATTTCCATTAAAAAAGGCCCATGGGAGTGGTATCCATTTTCAGCCAAAGTGATCTCTATTAGAAATTTTGACTGCATAATTAAGTCTAGAATTCCATTTGATGGGGTTGTATATTTTATTTGCACCCATACAGTTCTGAACAAATCCAGAGCACACTATAAGGCGTTTCAAATTTTTCTACAAAATAGATGATGTGCATCAGCTAATGCAGGACAAAACGACCTTTGCATTCGCGAGCCCTAGACTGCATTCATGGAGCTCACCCACTCAGGCCTCCATGTTTGCAAAGGTCTGCCCAGCCGACGTTCTATGGTTGTGAGGCCACCCTGCATGTTCATGAAGATCTCATCTATGAAAGTTGGCTGAAACACTAATAATTGAGTCTTGATCGTAAATATGTTATGTGAGCTTCTTTCAAAAAAAATTTAAAGATTTACTCAATGTGAAAGTGGTGTTCCTTCTTAAATAGATCAAGAGGGAGAGTAAGACACATAAACTGAAAACACGGGAATAAATGATGGTAAAAGAATTGTTAATTGGATAGAGGGATTAGTTGCTATTTTGAAGAAATTCTTTAGTTCCATTTTGTTTCATCTTTAATACAAACAAAGGGTAATTGAAAATGAAAATTATATATTATTTTTGGAGAAACATTATCTTTGATGTAAGTGACGATATGATCGTGACCTTGATAAGGAGCTAGAACCATTAACTTAGGATGAATGGGCTAACTGTGAATTATGATGACAAAAATAGACCAATTTTATATCACCCTTCAGTTCAAGCCATCTTTCAATTT
Source organism: Solanum medicagineum (assembly GCA_026153255.1). NCBI lineage: Eukaryota > Viridiplantae > Streptophyta > Magnoliopsida > Solanales > Solanaceae > Solanum > Solanum medicagineum. The sequence goes on from JAPFFP010067924.1 coordinate 24,192, forward strand.
CTTTTCTCTTGTTTAGATTGATTCGGTGTATTGCTCAGAGGAAGTAGGTATCACGTCATATTAGTTAAGGTCTAGGTAAGTTGGAATCCTATGTTTCATTTGTTGAGTTTGTATGCAAATCTAAATCGTTTTCTCCTTTCCTTTAGTAGGTATGGCTGAAGTATCTGGGATGTTTACAGTGCAACAAATAATAGGCAACGTGTTATACTGTAAATGTGAAATTTCAATGTAGCCAAATGCTGCGTATATGTGTGCTAAATGCTTATGATGCAACGTTGATATAATGGAAGGCTTACAGAAACATGTAATGATTAAAGCACAGCTCGAATTGGAGTTACTCACTTTTGATAGGAAATACGATCTAGAGATCGTCGAAGAAGAAGGAGGAGGAAGAGCGAAGTTCTTCCTAGAGAGAAGGCAGAGAAAAAATATGTGTTTAGAGAGAGAGAGTTATTTCATGGTAACGCCCGATGGGTAAACTCCACGGCGATAGGGTTATATATATTAATGATATTTGGATATTTACAATTACACAGAATACATGTATACACGGAGGTTGAACAGCGCCAGTACATAAATCTAATATCAGGCTCCACAACCTAACAATTCTCCCACTTGGAGACTGATCCAGTCGGCCTCCAAAATAATAAATGTATTCCAAAAAACAAATTGTTCCTCTATATCAATATCTTCACCCCATCGCAACACTTTCTTCTGTACAACCTACAGAAGACCAACCAAGGTTTTGCACAACCTCAGTTTTTCAACAACAACACACTTGGTCAACATGTCTGCTGGATTCTTTGCACCCTCTATCTTCTCCAAACACATGTCACCATCTTCCACT
>JAPFFP010067939.1:0-25030 GCA_026153255.1 Solanum medicagineum
ATGAAAGTGAACAAGTCAAACCTGTGGCAAAAGGGTTGAGACAATTCTCCAAAACATATGAAAGTACGCTGACAGAATAGGGCGCCCTAAAAAAGGTGCTTCGGAAATGCCCATAATCGTAATTTCCATATAACTCAAAATCCTTGCGTGATATTGAAAATTCAACTTCATATTCTTGATCTGGGGCAAAATTGAGTGGCAAATGGATATAAACTGGATTTTAGAGGATCCGTAACGAAAATTAATTTTCACTAATTTTCATAAAATAGTGTACATCCGCGACCAGGCCGCGACATGGACCGCGCGTGGATCAATGTTATTCTTTCCTCCACAATGGGTCCAAGTTACGGACCAAATGCGGACCAGTACAAAATTTTCCTTAATTTTTATGCTTCGGCCAAGAGCATTGGGGTCATAGCCCCATGCCCACTTATGCGTGAAAATGCCCATACTTAGCCTGTTTTTTTAACTCTATATCACTCAAAACCCTAATGAAAACCTCTCCAAGACTTAACCAAATATCTCATTCTAATTTCAAGGATTTCAAGCTTAACTTTGGAACTCAAGGATTCTCTTCAAGCTCTAAGTTCTATCCAAGTTCATCTCAAGAAAACCCAAGTTTGAGGTATGTGGGTCTCATCCATTTGGTCCTTTTACCTATGGAGCCCGATCTTCCTTTTCATGAAAATTGCATGTTTTCAAGTTGTATTACCTATGGGCATATTTTATTATGGATTATGAGTATAAATTATGTTGGAGTTTTATGAAATATTGATTGATTATGCATATCTATCTATTTCAAGCCTATACCATGAATTGATTTTGTCTATTGAGACTATACATGTTTTGAGATATGAAACTATGATGTATTATGAGATTTGATGATGGATTTCAAGGTACCCTACATGGGGGTTTTACCACATATTGATGGGTTTATTTGCATTAAGTTTTCTCATCTTATTTCACTCTCGAATTGCATGATTTCGAACTAGTATCATGAACTCACCAAGTGTTTGATAAAATGTCAAGTCAAGAATTCTCAAGGCATTGATGAACTATTTCATGATTTACAAGTCAAGTGACTATATGATGATTAAGGACTTTCAAATATGTATTGAATTCATGAAAAGTATCTAGGATGTTACAAGTATCAAGTTAAGCCCTATTTCAAGATTTTTACCTCTTGTGAGTCATTCATGTTAAAGCAAGGGTTCATGTATGATTATGATTTACTACCATGTTTCAAGTTAGGCTCACCATTAGAGTTCAAGCATATTTATGAGCTACTCATGTCATGTTCTTACATGCTATTCATTTTATAACTAATTTATGATTATTCCAAGTATTTTGTGGGATTAGACTTAGCACCGATGGATTGGATCTCGGCGTAGACTATCTTCAAGGGTCCATACTCCTTTCCTCAAACTATGTTCCAATGTAGGATTATACTTTTCCCTTGCTATAATAGTGGATCTATTTAGTGCACTTTATCATGAAATCCACCCCGAAATGGGATGGGTTCTCGTAAGGGAAGTTGCTTCTCTAAAATGGGGCGGGTTCCCGTAAGGTGAAGTATGGTTTACCTTGACAAGTAGACCACCTCTTTTCCAATGAGGAGTAATCATTAGGATTCCAAGTTGTAACTCGCTTGAATATAATACACATGTACTATATTCTATAAAGTTGAATGATTTACAAGCATGTTTTACTTCAAGCATTTATCACGCATGCCGTATTGAGATTACACTTATCTATTGCTTATTATTATGCATTTTGCCTACATTGGCTTATGTCTTGTTGCATTGCATCCTACATACTTAGTATATTTAATTATACTAATGCATACTCTATGCCTACATGATATTACCATGTAGGTACTGGAGCACCATTTGATCATCCTCCACGTGTCTAGTAGGATCCTTTGAAGCAAGCTTCGGTGAGTCTTCAAGTCCGAGCACACTATCTTTATGACCCTTGTTATTATTAGACTTCTTTATGTCGAACATTTGTTACTATGAGGGTGAGCTCGGAAAGTGTCTCGGGCCCCGCTCCATTCCAGGTTAGAGGTGTTGTTGGATATTATGATGTACTTATACTTGAGCTTGACTCTTTTACACTTTAATGATTATCAAAGACTTCCCTAGTCCCGCTTCCCATTTTATTGTATCTCTTTTTGTTGTTTACTTTGCTTCCGTGACTAAGGATGTGTGATTGATATGCTAATAGGCTTATTTGGGTTCCCATTCGCCGTGTCACGTCTAGGCCCTAGGCTTGGGTCATGTTCACCCACATACCTCGAACTTGGACCGCGCGCGGATTAGTACATGTTCACAAAACTTGAATCTTGAGATGAGTTCTTGAGTTCCAAAATTGAGCTTAAAAATCCTTAGATTTGAATGAGAGATTTGATAGTCTTGGAGAGGTTTTACGGAGGGTTTTGTGAATTCTAGAGTTGAAAAATGACCAAGTATGAATGATTTCCCATTTAAATGGACAATGGGTCATTACCCAAATGCCCCTGGACAAAACAAGAAACTAAGAAAAAAGTTACACTGGTCCACATCCAGTCCGTGATGCGGACCAAACATGAACCAAAAATTAATACTAATCTGCGCCCAGGCCGCATTGCACTTGGAACGCGGATTTTTTTGGAAATCATAAATTAGCAAAAAATTATTTTTTGCTATGGGTCTTCTAAAATTCAGGTTATACCCATTTCTCACTCAATTTTTTCCCCTGATCAAGAATATGAAGTCGAATTTCCAAAATCACATATGTATTTTGAGATATATGGAAATTATGATTATGGGAATTCTGAAGCACATGAGGGGTGTTTCACTTAGAACGTGAAAATCCACCATCAAAATAAGCCCTTTTTGACTCCTTCATCCTCATCTTTTGAAGTTTCTCACTCTCCACTTGTTTCACATATGTCATGAGTCGTAAAATTTCCATCTCCTTGATGAGCATTGAGGCCTTATATTCTATCTTCACCAAGTCAAACACTCTCAAGGTGAACTTGTTCATATGGGCCCTAGAGTGAGCCATCAAAGAAGGATCATACTTGGAAAATTTTGTGAATTTGAGGGCATATTCCCTCACACTCATGCCAACTCGCCTAAAATTCATGAACTCCATCACATTAGCTTCCCTTAGTTCAAGTGGGTTCAAGTGGGAAGAAACGATCAAGGAAAGTGGTCTTAAACATCTCCCAATCAATGGACCCCTTTTTCAACTCTTTTGCACTTTCTCTGTGTGAACCAAACTCAAGTAACTCCCTTAAGTTGATAAGTCGCCAACTCAGCCTTCTTATCGAAAGATACCTCATAATCTCCACCATCTTGTAGACCTCATCGATGAACTCTTGTGAATCCTCATCCACCTTGGAACTATAGAACTCCACAGGATACATCCTAGAAAAATCTCTTATCCTCGAAGCCGAAATAGGAGTCTTCGACAAAGCAACAACTTGAGCCAACATAGTAATAGCAGCCTTAAACTCACCGTTGGTGACTTGGGCAGCTTGAGGATCTTGAGAAACTTGAGGAGTTAGAAGAGCTTGGTCCTTATTAGCATTAACCCTTCTAGGTAATGGAACTTTTGTGGAGGTATTTTTTGAAAATATCAAAGGACAAGAGTTAGGGAATAAGAGTCTTGAAGGCACGACATATATCACAAAAGAAGTGGAGGTTTCCTAAATGTCTCATAGCCTCTCACTCATGGATGTGACATGCTTCACACTAGGGAAGGCAATGGGGCAGGGCGGTTGCGAGGTGGGTTATTATGTTTTCGGGGCAGTACGGGTTAATAATTTTTCATGGTGGGGCAGGGCGAGTACAAATTTTTGTTTTTAAAAAAAAGAATATGTGAGGCGGGGTAGGTGCCAGTTAGGGTATTTTTTTCAAAATTTTCGTAAGGAAACCATAACTGCGTATTGTGAATTTAGCGTAGTGGTTATCTTCTTGTGAATGTAACTGCTAATGCTTTGTTGTCTTATTGTCAATGTAATTGCTGTCACATAGGTGGAAAAGATTGCAATTACTATTTATTTTGAATGTAACTTCTTGGTTGGACCACGTTTTGGTTGGAGCATGCTTCTATAATAAATAATGTAGAAGCATATACGTAGACAGCGAACAAAAGGCGACTTTATTTTATTGTGATTGTAGCGAACTTGTTTAAAAATTTTGTGGGGCGGGGCGGGTTAATGATGGGAAGGACGGAGTGGGTAAAAAATAAAATATTATATTATGCGGCATGGGGCGGGGCAGGTAGAATCCTTGTGGGTTTATGCGGGTCTTGCCCCACACCCGCCCCATTCCCATCCCTACTTCACACCTATGAACACGGTAATACTAGACGTGGCATATTGGACTCCCTAGGATGCTTTCAAACATTATGCTCTGATATTAAGTTTATAACAACCTAAACCTAGGTCCTAGCCGTGATACAATGAATGTGACACCCGAAGGCACCCCTCCAAGCCTCTTGTTTATATTATAAGCATACATAAGACAAAGCAAGTAAACATAAGAGAGTAAGCCAGCAACACGTAACAACATATGAGTCAAAGGTTTCCTTTAAGGGAATTGAAACATCATAAGTCCAAATCATGTGTCTACATCATAAGATCTTGGTGGGGAGTAGAACATGGCACAGTAGCTCACCCTCAAGATGAAATATCAAAAGAAAAGTTGTAAAGTCACAAGATGAAGGATAATATATCATAGGAAAGGGGCTTGTTTCCTAAGCAAGGGAACTCATCAACAATCTTCAAGAGCTCAACTCAGAATCTAGCCACGAAATGGAGGAATAGTCTCATCATCCATCCCTACTTGATTAGATTGTGTAGGCAAAGAAGTATATGTTAGTAGGTAGAATGTACTAAGTATGTAGGTAAGTCATGCATCAAGGAAAATCACAACATAATATTAATATACATAGTCATAATCAATATAATAAGGACACTATACAAATGATAAATGCATGTTCGAAACAATGAGTAGAAACATCATCAAAGCCTCTCATAATCCTAGCATACTTATGTGGGAATAAGACCATAACTGACAATAAGACCCTGCAGACTATTACATGGCCTCACCGTGAGTATCAGATGAACATAATGCTAAATGGACCCAATATCTAGCCTTACAGGCAAATAATTATCAACCTACAGTGGCACATAGTTATGACACTCGAGGATTTATATAACGACTCTTGGAGATAGTCCCCCTCACACAAGCTCATTTGGTGCTAAGACATATCCAACAAAATACATAATCATGCAGATACATAGCTTTAAACATAATTCATAGGCTATAAAAATCATACTTTCATAGTGTCACACCCCATTTTTCTTCACGAAAAATGGTAATCTGGATGACTTCGTGCCACAACTCTTTTAAGATTTGAAATTGAAGATTGAAGAGTCTCCACCTAACAATTTCAAGGTGCGTTAGGACACCATTCTATCTAAAAGCAAAGTTTAAGCCTAAGATTACTAGATAACGGGTAAGGGTTCAAGTTACCTCGAAGGGAAGGTATTAGGCATCCTTCGATGTCCACAAATACGAGTCCCAATCGTCTCTCATATTTTATGTGGGGGTTGAAACAAATAGGGTCTCTACTTTAAGAAAATTATCCTAATTAATTTGTAAGTGAAAACAAGAAAGAAATTTGACAAATAGATACAAGAGTAAGACAAATAATTACAAAACTAATCTACCCCAAGTAACTAAAAATAACAAAAGGAGAAAATACTAGAGTAAGGGAATTATTTTCCACACGAATCAATTATTTTGAAAGACAAAATTAGATTTTGTCATTATATTTTCACTTGGCTTGTTTAAGCTGAAGGACGAAAATCAAAGTTTCGTCCTATTAATTTTGAGTTGTTGACGTCATTTCCGAGGGTCCTATATTCCCCTACCTCTCCTAGGTTGATTTATTATTAACCTAAAAGCGCACTAAAAAATGAAAATGACTATCTTTTTTCTAAGTGCCTAGCATCCCATCTTATAGTCCAAGAGGCATTGGACTTCTAATTTAGGTGGTTCTAGACTAAAAGGTTATATAGGGCTCCTATTAGACACATTGTCAAACAAAACGTGAAAGACATCAATTAGCACAAAGGTTCTCAAATATGCCTCACATCCAATTAGCATGATTCAAAAATAAATAGTGCAAAAGATCTGTTGTGTGTGCATCATATAACAATATTAAAACTTAATAGAGAATTTTGATTTTTAAAAAATGAGAATGCTTATTAAAAATATATTCAAAAAATAACATTTTTAAATTTTAAAAAAATTCTCAGAATGCTTTTAAGTAAAAAAAAAAAGGATAAAATCATATAGGCATAATTTCTAACAGGTGGAAACAAATAATATTAAAAATATATTTTTAAAAAAAAAACATGATTTCTATTGTGAAAAATATTAAATCCTAAAGGGATGATTTCTAATATATAAAAAATATTAAATCCTAAAAGCATGCTTTCAAAAATATTATATCCTAAAGGCATGGTTTCTATTGCAAAACTTTTCAAACAAAATCCTATAGGCATGATTTCTATTGCAAAACATTATTTAAACATGCTTTGTAACAAAATACTATAGGCATGATTTCTATAATATGTAGGAAAACATTGCAAGTATGACATAAATCCTAAACATGGTTTCTAAATAATGCCAAAGGAGAATATGTTGAAACTCAAAAATAATTCAAAAAAGCCTACAGACATGATTTCTACTCAAGAATATCCTATAACATAAGCAGGACATATATCCAAAACATGATCTCTAAATAATGCCAAAGAAGAACATGTTAAAACTCATGTATTATCTAGGAAAATAATTTAAAAACCTGTAGGCATAATTCCTAGAACACAAACTTTTAGACATGCTAGTAAAAAATTAAAATTGTGAAAACCTACAGGCATGGTATTACAATATATATGTTATTTTTTAACATATTAAATTAAAGAAAGATAAAATTTAACAAAACATATCTTCCTAAAGTTCTTTCCATGTTATATGTTACACTAACATAAATGTTTGATGAACCAAGATTTATTTTTAAATTATTGAATCCTCAATTAAGATTACCTAATAGTCGTCAGACAAGCAAAGCAAGACACTTATCAAAAGAAAAAAGAAAGAAAGAAAGAAAACATATAGCACATAATTTCCCTCTCCCCCTTTAAACTAGATCCCCAATTTCACTATTATTATTACAATATTTTTGTGAAAGAAAAACTATATAAAATAAATAATAAAAATCGTCGAATTCATCCTCCTTCTCCGAATCCATCCCTTTCCCGAGGCGACTCTTCCCGTCTTATGTACAATAAATTAAAACCTGCATCACTAAAAACAAAACTTGTAACACCCTGTAAAAATATCTAAACAACCCTAGAATATAATCATGTGCATAGTGTGTCTTCCAGAGCTCCGATGAAAAACTCAAAACCAGATTTGTGATCAACATAGAAAATCGAGTGGGAAAAAGATCTCGACCCGATTTTAGAGCAACTGGGTCAAAAACTAATTTTCACTAATCAACGCAAAAACAGTGTTGATCCGCGCCCCTGGCGCAACGCTGAGGGGTAGCGGAGTAACGCTTATTCTTTTCTTTAATTTTTTGACAGGATCTTGAAATTTCAAAAATTCACAAAAATGTACTGGTCCGTGCCCCTGGCACATCGTGGACCAGTGTATTATTTTTAAAAAAATTCTTTTAATTCGGGAAGGGCCATTTGGTCATTCCCCACCCTATCTTAAGTCTTAAAATATATTTTTAAGGACGTTTTATATAAATTAAGCGTTTCTAAAACCCATTCTTCTTACGCTTTTACGCAAGAAAACTTTGAGAGGGGAGACAGGAAAGCTCTGAGGATTGAGAGTTCGAGTCCAACTCTTGTTGAAGATTAGTACAATCTTCATACCAACTATTTAAAGGCTACCCAAAACATGGGATTATTCTCCTATTCGCCCCTTGAAAGTAGTAGGTTGATAGATGGAGTTGATGAGTCTGATTTGCTAGTTTCTTGCATGATTTCTCAAAACTACTGTTAGTCTACATTATTTTCTTAAATTGATGATCATCATAATTTGACTTACTTTCTTAACTAATTATTTGAACTATTGCATAGACTGTATACGTAAAATTGCTAAAGAGTGCATGAATGAAGCTAGGGGTTGATGTATAGAGCCTGGGTTATATATGTATGCATCATTGTTGTGCTCCAGGTCTTAAATTGAGTGAGTGTAAAGGATAATGTCGTTTCAACTGATTGAGAGGGAGATCCTTAAAGGTCTTTTAGAGATAGAACTTGGAACTTTAATAAATCATTAATGCATCGCAGACCATTGTTCGTTTTTTAAAGATTTTTCTTTTAATTCGGGAAGGTACTTTTGATCATTCCCCGCCCTATCCTAAGTCTTAAAATGTATTTTTAAGGCCATATTTTTATCGGTTAAGGGTCTTTAAAATCCATTGTTCTTAAGCTTTTATGCAAGAAAACTTTGAGAGGGGAGATAAGAAAGCTCTGAGGATTGAGAGTTTGAGTCCAATTCTTGTTGAAGATTAGTACATTCTTCATCCTTGGTACGTAAAGGCTACCCAAATCATGGGATTGTTCTCCCATGTGCCACGTTGAAAGTAGTAGGTTGATAGATGGAGTTGATGAGTCTGATTTGATAGTTTCTTGCATGATTTCATAAAACTACTATTAATCTACATATATTTTCTTAAATTGATGATCATCACAATTTGACTTGCTTGCTTAACTGATTATCTGAACTATTGCATAGACTGTATACATATAATTACTAAAGAGTGCATGAATGAAGCTAGGGGTTGATGTGTAGAGCCTGGGTTATTATGTATGCATGATTCCTATGGTCCGGGTCTTGAATTTGAGTGAGTGTTTAGGATAATCTTACTGAAACTAATTGAGAGGGAGATCCTTAGAGGTCTTTTAGAGATAGAACTTGGAACTTTAGTAATGTTCTTAATCCCTCGAGTCCTTGTCTAAGGGAGGTTGGTTGTATAACCATCCTGATGTTGATAGACTTATGAGCATGTTGAGTCTTAGGAGGACTATTAGCACCGGAATGGGTAAGAATGAGTCCCATTCACACTCATTAACTATGTGGCCAGCATAGGACAGGATTAGAGCATGAAAGCAGATGTTGCCTTTGTCCCGCAGAGGACTTGATAGACTTTTGGGATTCCCTGATAGACTCGTCCTTTACCCCGGCAAGGTACTGGGCGGATATGGCAACAACATCTCTTCGTTGTACCATTACCGGCTCATAGGTGGTGGTTATCGGTTAGAGAAACTTCCAGATAGGTTTCTTATTGATAGTACTCTGAGGTTGATGTGATAGTATGAGTCATGATTGATGGTGATGTGATAGAGTCCTATTCCAAATTTTGAGTTAAGATTGAGTGATAGATGAGGTGATATCTTACTATATGATCTTGCCTATATTGTTTACTTTAGCCCTTTTTACATACAGTACATTCCACGTACTAATGTTCCTTTGGCGTTGCATCGTTTTATGATGCAAATTCAGTAAAAAGAGAAATTCAGCAGGTGAATCATTGAGGTCCAGTGTTCCTTGATTTTAGACTTGGTGAATCCTCCCCTGCCTATAAAGGACATCGTTACTTGCTTTTAGGTTTTTGAGTTCTTTATTTGGATTGTGGTAGCCATGCCCTATCATGGTACCTTCTTAGACAGTAGTTATAGAGGCTTCATAGACATTGACTGATGATGGTTGATGTTGGGGTTTCTTTTTCCCCTCTTTCCCTTTCTAGACTGAATTGCTTTGTTGACCTTGTTTCTTATGATAGACAGAGTTGATAAGTCTTGTCGCCCACTGCTAGATTCTATTATTTCTCAAGTATCTTCTGCTGATTTACTGATTGAACAAGTGTGATGGGACTAGGTAGTTCTCTTGGGGGCTAGTCTTTGAGTGCCAATTACGCCTTGGGTACCCTCCCGAGACGTGACAAACTTGGTATCAGAGCATAGAGTTCGAGTGTCCTAGGGAGTTTATGAATCCGTGACTAGTGAGTCTTGTTTAAGGGTGTGTTGTACACCATACTTTATAAGCAGGAGGCCATATGACATTAGAAAGTGTTACCCTTCTTCTATGTTCTAAGTTCGTGCGATTGCGTTACACTCTATGAATAATCTCATTCTAATTCGTGTGTTATACGTATTGTAAAATATGCCCCGAAAGAGATTATCTGCTCAGAGAGATGCATCAGCCCCAGCTGCTAAGAACACCCTACCCGAGGTCCCAGTTCAGACGGAGATGAGGAGGCGAGGGATGACCTTTTAAGATTGTTGAGGTCCAACAGGCAACCCCTGCACACCCCCAGCCAGCTCCCAACACAGAGGCAGAATTTAGGGGGAGCCATCACTATGCTAACTCAGTTGGTGGCTTCCCAGGGTAACAGTCGGGGTCCTCAAGTTCCTAGCTCTAGCTCACAGGAGTCCTCAACTACAACTCGACTTTGAGATTTCTTGAGAATGAACCCGCCAGTGTATACGGGGTCAAAGGTTGAGGAGGACTCGCAGAACTTTATTGATGAAATGTATAAGGTCCTGAAAGCTAGCAGGCTAATGAGATTGAGGGAGTTGAGCTCAACTGAAGGATGTTGCTAATGTCTGGTATGACCAATGGGAAGATAGTAGAGGTGAGGATGCTGAGCTTGCAGAGTGGGAGGAGTTTGAAGCTGCTTTCCTTGACCATTTCTTTCCTAAAAAGTTGAGGGAGGCGAAGGTTAATGAGTTTGTGAACTTGAAGCAAAGAGGGATGACAATTAAGGAGTATAGTCTTAAGTTTATTAAGATGTCCAGGTATGCTCCGGAGATGGTTCAAGACATAAGGGCTAGGATAAGGAAGTTTGTATCTTGCTTGGGCAGACATGTGCAGAAAGAGTGCAAAAGCGGCTTTGTTGATCCCCATCATGGACATCTCCAAGATTATGGTGTATTGCCAACAGACAAAGAAAGATAAGAGGAGGGACAGAGAGGAGAAAATGAATAGAAAAGAAAAATCAGCTGGGTATGAGCCTAGCCATCAGAAACAGAATAAGGGAGACAAGTCCTACTTTTAGAAGAGATCATCTCACCATGCACCCTCTGTAATGAGTGCGCCCATCTAGCCTAAAACGACCCCAAAAAGTTTCCGAAAATGTACCTCGAAAATGCCTATAATCATAATTTCCATATATCTCAAAATTCATGTGTGAAATTAAAAATTCGATTTCATATTTGTGATCATGGGGCAAAATTGAGTGGAGAATGGGTCTAACCCTCATTTTAGAGAAATTGTATCAAAATTTCATTTTCCAAAAATTATGAAAAATAGAATCGATCCGCCCCCCTGACGCGATCTGGCCAGGACGTAGACCTATATATTTTTTTGTCAATTTTTCTTACTTCGTTCCAAAGCTTTGAGGCCTTGGGTCTAGCCCTTCCCATGCGTAAAAACACCTATACTTAATTATTTTTCAACTTCATATCATACAACGCATTTCCCCAATACCCTCTCAAACACTTAGACAAATATTTCACCCAAATTCTAATATTCCAAACTCATTTCTAAGGATTTCATTTAAGCTTCAAGTGCTTAATCAAATCTTCATCAAGGAAATCTCAAAAGTTGAGGTATTTGGGCTTCAACCATTAGGTCGTTTCACCCATGGTTCCCAACCTTCCTTTTTACTTAAATTACATGTTTCTAAGTTGATTTACCTATGGGTCTTACTTATTATGATTTTGGTTATAAACTATGTTGGAGTTTCATAAAATTATGACTGTTTAAGCATGTTTTGAGCTATGAATCTATGATACATTATGTGATTTGATGAGAGGTTTTGATGTATCTTGCATAAGGGTATTACCAAGTGTTGGTGGGTGGTTTTACATTGATATTTCTCGCATGATTTTACTCTTTAATTGAATGATTTTGTACTAGTGCTACACACCCGCCAATTGTTTGATAAAATATCTTGTTATGGATTCTTGAGGTGTTGAAGGTCTAACGCATGGAATATGAGTTAAGTGACTTTATGATGATGAAATGAATGTATATATGTGTTGGTTTCAAGAATAGTATCTATAATGTTGCAACTTGACCGCACTTCGTTCGGGGGGTGGTAGGCCCGAATAACCATGTTGGGAGTTTGTACCTCAATTTTCTCGCTCAGAGCGTAGTAGACCCATGCAGCCATGTTGGGGGCTTTGTACCTCAATCCCTCACTCAGGGGGTGGCAGGCCCATGCAAACTATATTTGGGGGGTTTGTACCTCAATCACCTCACTCGTGGGGTGGTAGGCCCATGCAACCTTGTTGGGGTGTTTGTACCTCATTCGCCTCACAAAGGGGGTGGTAGGCCTTGGTCTCTGTTATGATGGTCTCTTCCAACAAATATAATATGTTGTACATAAGCATTTACTTCAAGCATCATTCATGTGTGTCATATTATTACTATGCTTATCCATTTGCTATATGTACGTATTTTGTTTATGTTTCCAATCTCTTGTTGCATTGCATCCTACATACTTAGTACATTCAAACTTACTAACACATACTTTATGCCTACATTATATTAACATGTAGGAACCGAAGCTCCACTTGATGATTTCCTCCTCCGCATGGCTAGTACTATCTTTGAAGCAAGTTTGGTGAGTCCTCAACTCCAAGGATGATATCTTTTGATCTTATGTTATGCAAAGACTCTCCTTCTTTGATTGTATGCCTTTCACTATGATGGTGAGCCCGGAAAGTTGTCTTGGCCCCCGCTCAATTCTAAGTTTAGAGTTGTTATTGGACAAGTTATGTAATGATGCTTTGAGCTTGATTCTCTTAACTCATGCATGTTTTTAAGCTATGAAAGACTCCCTTAGCCCTTTATCCTTATTTTATGTTTTCTTGTGTTTTTTAATTACTTCTGTTATCAAGGATGTGTAATGATACGCTAAGAAGCTTGTTTGGGGTCCCTTAGGGTTCCCCCTTCACAGTGTCACATTTAGGCCCTAGGTTTGGGTCATGACAAAGGTGGTATCAGAGCCCTAGGTTGTTAATGGTCCTCGGCAACAGACCGCATTTATTAGAGTCTTATTCATGGTTGTGATCTTCCCCACGACTATGAGTAAGAGGCTATGAAGCATTCTTCTTGATCCATGTCGTGCTATAGAAGTTAAGGTAAAGTTTTCCCTTAATGAATGTTCCTTTTTATGCTAGATCAAGCCTTTACCAAGAGAAAGAAGAGCTTGTACACCCGAAGAACAACCGGCTCATGAAGAGTTCTGAGATACAATTGCCATGTAGCTCAAGCCATGACCAATCAAATCAACCAAGGGGCCCAAGCCCATCATGCTCCTACTCTGGCCTCTAGGGTAAGGGGTTTCATAAGGATGAACCCACCGGAGTTCAATGGGTCTAAAGTGGATGGGGACCCTTATGAATTCATTGATGAGGTGTACAAAGTTTTGACTATTATGAGGCTTAGATCAGAGGAGAAGGGGGAGTTGGCAGCTTAGCAACTCAAAGGGGTGGACAAAATTTGGTTTACCCAATGGAAAGAGGAGAAGGGGAATAACAATGTGATTCTTTGGGAGGCGTTTAAAGTGTCTTTCCTTAACCGTTTTCCCTCTTGAGCTTAGGGAAGCCAAATGATGGAGTACATAAATTTGAAGCAAGGGTGTATAAGTATGAGGGAGTATGCCATCGAGTTCAACCAACTCTCCAATTATGCTCCACAATTGGTTGCCAACCCAAGGTATAGAATGAATAAATTTGTGATGGGGGTATACGATTTCATCAATGAGAAGTGTCGTGCCACTATGTTGATAAGTGACATGGATTTGTCCTGCCTAATGACATATGTCGAACAATTGGATGGGGAGAAAATTAGAAAAGACAGGAGTAATGAGGCCAAAAGGGCCCATTTTGATGGTAAATTCCAAAATATCAAAGGTGGCAGGTTTCATCAAGGCCAACGGTCTTCTTATGCTCTTAATAGAGGTTTGCCAATGACAACTCAAGGGTCCAAGGTGTCCAAAATGAGGTAAGGGTCATAGTGGCCCATGTTTGAGGGATACTAGTGCTTGTTATAGTTGTGGGGAAGTGGGGAATAAGGTGAGGGATTGCCCTTGTAATTAGAAAAAGGGTAAGGATATTCATCCACAAGGTGCTAATGTGGTTCTTAGGGGGAGAGGTGGACAACAAGGTGGTTCCTTAAGGCACAATTGATTCTATGCTCTCTAAGGCAGAAAAGAGGTAGATGAGGTGCCAGATGTCATCGCCAGTATGTTAAAAGTCTTAGATTTTGATGTGTATGCATTTATAGACCTAGGTGCCACTCATTCTTTTGTTACTCCTTTTGTTTCCAAAAAGTTTCATGTTGAACCTAAATTGTTGTGTGAGCCATATGAAGTATCTACTCTCATTGGTGCATCTATTGTTGCTAGAAGAGTCTATAGACATTGTCCCATTTGCATTTTTCATAAAATGTTGCCTTGTGATTTTGTTGAGTTTGATATGGTGGATTTTGATATCATTCTTAGGATGGAATGGTTGCACGCATACTATGCTTCTAATGATTGCAGAACCTGTAGGATCAAATTCCAATTCTCAAATGAACACGTTCTTGAGTGGGAGAGTAATGATGTGGTGGTTAAGGGTAGATTCATTTCTTGCATTAAAGCCCATAAGTTGATTTCTAAGGAGTGTCTCTATCATCTTGTGATGGTTAGGGATGTTGAGTCCAAGGTCTTTCCTATAGAGTCAGTTCCGATGGTTAATGATTTAGTTGATATCTTCCCTAATGATCTTCTCGGGGTTCACCCCAAAAGGGAAATAGACTTTGGTATAGACCTCCTTCCCAATACTCAACTCATTTTTATTCCCCCTTACCGTATGGTCCCGGTGGAGTTAAAGGGGTTGAAGGAGCAATTGAGGGATTTGTTGGAGAAGGGTTTTATTAGACCTAGTCAATCACCTCGGGGTGCACTGATGTTGTTTGTGAAGAAGAAGGATGGTTCTCTTAGAATGTGTATTGACTACTGGCAACTTAAAAGAGGCACCATCAAGAATAAGTACCCGTTACCAAGGATCGATGATCTTTATGAACAACTTCAAGGGGCTAGTATTTCTCTAAGATTGATCTTCGATTTGGGCATCACCAAGTGAAAGTGAGGGAGGGCGACATTCCCAAGGCGACCTTCTAGATTAGATATGGGCACAATGAATTTGTGGTTATGTCTTTTGGGTTGACCAATGCACCAACTGTATTAATGGAGCTTATGAATAGAGTCTTTAAACCCTACCTTGATTTGTTTGTGGTGGTTTTCATTAATGATATTTTGATCTATTCCCATAGTTAGGAGGAGCATGTGAGTCATTTGAGGGTGGTGCTACGAAAATTGAAGGAAGAGAAGTTGTATGCCAAGTATGAGAAGTTTGAGTTTCGGTTGCGTTGCCTTTCTAGGTCATGTGGTGTCGGGGGATGGTAGTAAAGTGGATCCTAAAAGGACGGAAGTGATTAGAAATTGGCCTAGACCCTTGACTCCATCAGATATTAGAAGCTTCTTGGGCTTAGCGGGTTATTACCAGAGGTTTGTGAATGGATTCTCTTCTATTGCTTCTCCTATGACTAAGTTAACTCAAAAGAAGGCAAAGTTTGTGTGGATTGATAAGTATGAAAAGAGTTTCCAAACTTTGAAAGATAAGATTGTCTCCGCTCCTATCTTGTCTCTACTGGAAGGGTTAGAAGGGTTTGTTTTGTATTGTGGCGCCTCACAAATTGGTTTGGGTTATGTATTGGTGCAAATGGTAAAGTGATAGCTTATGCCTCTAGACAACTTAAGGTGCATGAAAAGAAATATCCTACTCATGATCTTGAATTGGCCGCCATGGTATTTGCTTTGAAAATTTGGCATCATTATTTGAATAGATGCATGTTGATGTGTTTACCGACCATAAGAGTCTCCAATATGTGTTCACCCAAAAAGATCTCAACTTGAGACAATGAAGGTGGTTAGAGCTTCTTAAGTTATGATATGAGTGTGCAGTATCACCCGAGCAAGGATAATGTTTTGGTCGATGCTTTGAGTAGAGTGTCTATGCATAGCCTGTCTCATGTTGACGGTGGTGGCAAAGAGGTGACTAGGGAGGTCCATTGGTTAGCTAGATTGGGGGGTTAAGTTGGAAGAGGTTGACAATGGTGGTGTTGTGGTTGTTGATGGTTCTAAATCTTCATTGATTGAGGAGGTAAAGGGAAAGCAAGATCTTGACCCTGCCTTGTTAGAGTTGAAGACCTTGGTCAGAGATGGTAAGGTGGAGGTTTTCTCCCAAGGGCAAGATAGTGCCCTTAAGTACCAAGGTTGATTGTGTGTACTTTGTTTTGATAACTTGAGAGAGAAGATTCTTGATGAGGCTCATAATTCTTCCTATTCTATTCACCTCGACTCTACCAAGATGTATAGAGATTTGAGGGAAGTTTTTTGCTGGGATGGTATGAAGAAAGACATTGCTAAGTTTGTGTCCGGTTGCCACAACTGCCAACAAGTGAAAGCCCAGCATCAAACACCAGGTGCCCTAGCCCAAGATATAGAGATTCCTACTTAGATGTAGGAAGAAATCAACATGGATTTTGTGGTTGGGTTTCCTAAGACTAGAAAGGGTTTCTATTGTATTTGGGTTGTGGTTGATAGAATGACAAAGTTGGCTCATTTCCTAACGGTTAAGACTACTTATGGGGCTGAAGAGTGTGCTAGATTATACATTCATGAATTTGTTAGATTGCATGGGGTGCCTTTGTCTATCATATTGGATCGTGGTGCTCAATTCACTTCTCACTTTTGGAGGTCCTCCCAGAGGTTAAGCTTAGTACGACCTTTTATCCTCAAACGGATGGCCAAGCCAAAAGAACTATCCAAACTCTTGAGGATATGCTTAGAGCTTGTGTATTGGAGTTTAAGGGTAGTTGCAATGACTATCTTCCATTGATTGAGTTTGCTTATAATAATAGCTATCATGTAAGCATTGATATGGCTCTTTGAGGCCCTTTATGATAGACGTTGTAGATCATTGTTTGGGTGATTTGAAGTACGAGAGATGGCTTTGTTGGGTCCAAATTTGGTTATGGATGCCTTAGAGAAAGTGAGGTTGATAAGAGAGAGGTTGAAAACACCTTAAAGTCGTCAAAAGTCCTATACTGATGTAAGGAGAAGGGATCTTGAATTTAAGGTTGGTGATTGGGTCTATTTGAAGGTTTGACCAATGAAGGGTGTGGTTCATTTTGCTAAAAAGGGAAAATTGAGTCCATGGCTTGTTGGTCCTTGTAGAGTGTTGAGGAGGATTGTTAAGGTGTCCTATAAGTTGGAGTTTCCTAGTGAAATAGACTTGGTTCATCCAGTCTTTCATGTGTCTACGTTAAGGAAATGTGTGAGTGACCCAAGTGCCATTGTGCCTCTTGATGTGGTGGGTGTTGTTGAAGACAATTTGACTTATGATGAGTTTCTAGTAGAAATTTTGTATAGACAAGTGAAGAAGTAGAGGAACAAGGATATTGCTTCCGTCAAGGTCCTTTGGAGAAACCAACAAGTTAATAGTGCTGCATGGGAAGCTGAGCCGGACATGCTAAATCGATATCCCTAACTCTTCCATTCTGCTCAAGCCTAAGGTACTAATTTAAGTTCCCTATGTGATTTCAAGTCTTATGTTTCAACCCTTATGTCATTGCATGCATTCATGTTTCTGTTGACAAGTTCATGGTGATTTTGATACTTATATTGAGATTTTGAAATGAGGTTTAAGTGCAATGTTGCATTCATATGTTGGGCTGAACTCATCTTGATTATTTCTCTCATATATGTTTCTTTGACATTCAGGGACGGATGGTCCCAAGGGGGAGATATTGAAACAACCCCAAAAAGTACCCGAAATGTTCCTCGAAAATGCTAATAATCCTAATTTCCATATATCCCAAAATCCATGCGTGATTTCGAAAATCCAACTTCATATTCGTGATTAGGGGAAAAAATTGAGTGGGAAATGGGTATAATCCTGATTTTAGAGCAAGCGTATCAAAATTTTATTTTCCAAAAATTACGAAAAATAGAATCGATTCGCGCCCCTGGTGCAACTCAACCAGGGCGTGGACCTGTATATTTTTTGCTAGTTTTTCCTACTTCAGTCTAGGGCTTTGAGGCTTTGAGCCTAGGCCTTCCCATGCATAAAAGCACCTATACTTCGCTATTTTTCAACTTCATATCATACAAGACATTTCTCCAATACCCTCTCAAACACTTAGACAAATATTTCACTCAAATTCTAACATTCCAAACTCATTCCGGATGTAAGGATTTCATTCGAGCTTCAAGCTCTCAATCAAATCCTCATCAATGAATTCTCCAAAGTTGAGGTATGTGGGATTCAACCATTGGGTCCTTTCACCCATACTGCCCAACCTTCCTTTTAACATAAATTGCATGTTTCTAAGTTTATTTGCCTTTGGGTCTTACTTATTATGAATTTGGTTATAAACTATGTTGGGGTTTCATAAAATTGTGACCATTTAAGTATGTTTTGAGTTATGAATCTATGATCCATTATGCGATTTGATGAGGGGGTTTTATATGTCTTGCATAAGGGTATTACCAAGTGTTGGTGGGTTGTTTTACACGGATTTTTCTCACATGATTTTACTCTTGAATTGCATGAATTGGTACTAGTGTTACACACCCACCAAGTGCTTGATAAAATGTTCGGTTATTGATTCTTAAGTTGTTGAAGGTCTAACGCATGGCATATGTTTTAAGTGACTTTATGATGATGAAAGGAAAGTATATATGTGTTGATTTCATGAATAGTGTCTATAGAGTTGCAAGTTGACCACGCCTCGTTCGGGAGGTGCTAGGTCCGAACAACCATGTTGGGGGGTTTATACCTCAATTTCCTCGCTCGGGGGGTAGTTGGCCCATGCAACCATATTGGGGGATTTGTATCTCAATCGCCTCGCTCAGGGGGTGGTAGGCCCATGCAACCATGTTGGGAGGTTTGTACCTCAATCGCCTCAGTCGGGTCGCGGTAGGCCCGCGCAACAATGTTGTGGGGTTAGTCCCTCAATCGCCTCACCAAGGGGGTGGTAGGCCTTGGTATTATGATGGTTTGTTCCTACACATGTAATATGTTTTATATAAGCATATTTTACTTCAAGCATGCTATATTGTTACTATGCTCATCCATTGCCTATATGCACGCATTTTGCTTATGTTGTCAATCTCTGGTTGCATTGCATCCTACATACTTAGTACATTCAAACATACTAGCACATACTCTATGCTTACATGATGTTACCATGTTGGAAATGGAGCTCCACTTGATCATCTTCCTTCTCCGTGTGGCTAGTAATATCTTTAAAGCAAGTTTGGTGAGTCCCCAACTCCGAGGATGATATATTTTGATCTTATGTTATGCAAAGACTCTCTTTCTTTTATGGTATATTTTTGACTATAAGGATTAGCCCGGAAAGTTGTCTTGGCCCTCGCTCAATTCTATGTTTATAGGTGTTGTTGGACAAGTTATGCAATGGTTCTTTGAGCTTGATTCTCTTGACTCTTGCATGTTTTTAAGCTACGAAAGACTTCCTTATCCCTTTATCTTTATTTTACTCTTGTTGTTTTTTAATTGCTTCCGTGACCAAGGATGTGTAAGGATATGCTAAGAGGCTATTTTGGGGTCCCTTCGGGTTCCCTATTCGCCGTGTCACATCTAGGCCCTAGGTCTGGCTCATGACACAGCCAAATAGGTATGATCAGAAGTCTTATGGTTACCAGAATTTTAGGGCTCAGCGTGCTAAATTCAGGCTAGTGTGACCCAAGGTGCGAGGGGAGAACCACCTTGTGACAAGTGTTGTAAGCTTCATCTGGGTGAGTGCCACGTGGGTAAGGATTTGTACTTTCCATGTGGACAGACTGATCACATCCAGTTTGAGTGTCCAAAGAGGAGACGAGGTGAAGGGAACAATAGAGCACAGTCCTCCGCAGCACCCCAGTGGGCAATCAACAAAGGGGTACTACTATAGGTACAAAGAGGTAGGACAAACCATCTTTATGCTATGGGTAATTGACAGGATCAGGAGGCTACACCAGATGTTGTTACGGGTATGCTTCGACTCTTTACTTTTGATTGTTATGTGTTTCTTGACCCAGGTGCCACTTTGTCTTTTGTGACCCCTTTTGTGGCTAATAAGTTCGGGATTCTCCCAGAGTGTTTGCTTGAACCTTTTGCTATTTTGATTTCCTAGCGGTGAGTCTATCTTAGCTGAGAGGGTTTACAAAGATTATGTAGTATCCATTTATCATGGAGATACCTTAGCAGACTTGGTATAATTAGAGATGGTTGAATTTGATGTGATACTTAGCATGGATTGGTTTCATTCCTGTTATGCCTCTATTGACTGTAGAACCCGAATTGTTAAGTTTCAATTTCATAATGAGCCTATTCTAGAGTGGAAGAGGGGTTCAATTGCACCTAAAGGCAAGTTCATGTCTTATCTTAGAGTCAGAATTTTGATCTCCAAAGGTTGTATTTACCACCTCATGCTAGTTATGTCCAATGATGTTGAATCTTCCACTCTTGAATCAGTCCCAACTGTGAATGAGTTCCCCGAAGAGTTTCCTGATGGCCTACCTAGAGCCCTTCCTTACAGGAAGATTGACTTTGGGATTGATGTTCTTCCTGAGACCCAACCCATTTCAATTCCACCTTATAGAATGTCCCCCACAGAATTGAAAGAACAATTGAATGACTTGTTAAGGAAAGGTTTCATAAGGACTAGTGTCTCTCCTTAAGGTGCTCCTGTCTAATTCATGCGTAAGAAAGATGGGTCTTTCAGAATGTGCATAGACTACAGACAACTAAACGAGGTCATAATAAAGAATAAGTATCCTCTCCCTAGGACAGATGATCTGTTTGACCAACTTCAGTGTGCTACTTGCTTCTCTAAGATAGACCTCAAATTGGGTTACCATCAGTTGAAGGTGAGGGAAAGTGATATTCCAAAGATAGCCTTTAGGACACGGTATAGCCTTTGAGTTCTTGGTTATATCCTTTGGGTTGACTAATACACCTACAGCCTTCATGTATTTGAGGAACAGGGTATTCAGTCCGTATCTTGATATGTTCGCGATTATATTCATTTATGATATCCTGGTGTATCCTAAGGATGAGGAGGAACACACTAATCATCATAGAGTGGTTTGGCAAACTCTCAAAGACCATGAATTGTATGTGAAGTTCTCGAAGTTTGAGTTTTGGCTCAAGTTTGTGGCCTTCCTAGGCCATGTTGTTTAGGGGGAAGGTATTCGGGTGGATACCCGGAAGATTGAAGCGGTTTAGAACTAGCCTAGACCAACCTCTCTAATAGAACTAAGAAGTTCCATGGGTCTGGCAGGCTATACGGTAGATTCGTTAAGGGCTTCTCTTCTTTATCTGCACTATTGACCAAGCTAACTCAGAAGAAGGTCAAATTTCAATGGTCCATGGAATGTAAGAGGAGTTTCCTAGAGTTGAAGACTAGACTGACTACAGCTCCAGTTCTGACTTTGCCCGACACAGACGGGAGATTTTGTGATATATTGTGATGCACAGCTGGGTTTTGTGCTAGTGCAGAGAGGGGAGCTGATAGTGTATGCTTCTAGACAACTTAAGACCCATGAGAAGAATTATCCGACCTATGATCTTGAATTGGCAGCGTTGGTGTTCGCACTAAGATCTGGCATCACTATTTGTGTGGAGTTCATGTGGACGTGTTCACTAACCACAAAAGTTTACAATATGTATTCAATCAGAAGGAGTTGTACCTTTGGCAAAGGAGATGGTTGGAGTTGCTCAAGGACTATAACATAAGAATTCTCTACCACCCAGGTAAGGCTAACATTGTTGCTGATGCTCTTAGCAGGTTGTTTATGGGTAGCATTGCCCATGTGGAGGAAGGGAAGAGAGAACTAGCTAAAGAAGTGCATAGATTAGCTCGACTGGGAGTGCAACTTGAGGAGAACAATGAAGGCGGGGTCGATGTTCAGAATGGGCCTACTTTATCCTTAGCGTCAAAAGTGAAGGAAAAGTAAGACTAAGACCCTGTTTTGCTCCAATTGAGAGAAGCAGTCCTCAAGCAGAAGATGATGATTTTCTCCAAAGAGGGAGATGGGGTGTTGAGATACTAGGGTAGACTGTGTGTTCTTGACGTTGATGGCTTATGAGAAAGAATCATGGCTGAAGCTCATAGTTCCAGATATTCTATACATCATGGTTCCACCAAGATGTACCACGACTTGTGAGAAGTCTATTGGTGGAGTGGAATGAAGAGGGACATGCGGAATTTGTCTCTAAGTGCCCCAATTGTCAACAGGTCAAGGCTGAACATCAGAGACCATGGATTTTCCCCAGAACTTTGAAATTCCTGAGTGGAAGTCGGAGATGATCAACATGGATTTCATTACCGGCTTACCAAGATCCCGAAAGCAGCATGACTCAATATGGGCGATCTTACTTCTTGGCAGTTAAGACAACTAATACAACTGAGGGGTATGCCCGACTATACATTCGTGAGATTGTGAGGTTGCATGGGGTTCCCTTGTCCATCATCTCGGACAGAGGAGCTTAATTCACCACTCAATTTTGGAGATCTTTTCAGAAGGGATTGGGTACAAAAGTAAATCTGAGCACAACTTTTCACCCTCAGATAGATGGACAGGCAGAGCACACCATTAAGACTATGGAAGATATTTTTAGAGCTTGCATCATCGACTTCAAGGGGAATTGGGATAATCATCTGCCATTGATTGAATTCACGTACAACAATAGTTACCATGCCAGTATTCAGATGGCCCCTTATGAAGTTTTGTACTGGAGGAGATGTAGATCGCCGATTGGCTGCTTTGAGATGGGTGAAGCCAAATTGATTGGATCCGATCTTGTCTACCAGTCCATGGAGAAGGTGAAAGTCATCGGAGAAAGACTGAGGACAGCACTCACCAAAAGTCTTATACGGATGTGAGGAGAAGGGACTTAGAGTTGAGGTGGATGATTGGGTGTATTTGAAGGTTTCATCCATGAAGGGTGTCATGAGGTTTAGTAAGAAGGGGAAATTGAGCCTACATTATATCGGACCATTACCAAATTATTAGGAGAATTGGGAAGGTCGCTTATGAGCTAGACCTGCCTTCCGAGCTACATGTAGTCCATCTGGTGTTCCACATTTCAATACTGAAGAAGTGTTTAGGGGATCCTGCTTTGGCAATTCCTATTGAGAGTATGGGAGTGAAGGATAGCCTATCCTATGATTATATTCTGGTCCAAATCCTTGATTGACAAGTTCGTAAGCTGAGGAACAAAGAGATAGACTCAGTCAAAGTTCTATGGAGGAATCAATTCATTGAGGAAGCTACATGGGAAGCTGAGGAAGCGACAAAACTCAAATTCCCTCACCTGTTCATGCCGAATGACGATGATGTTGAAGGTAATGTCTCTATCCTTAATGCTATTGAAGTTCCTTTCTTGAGTTGATGTATTAATTCTATTCTTGAGTCTAAGATAGAGATGTAGATGGTAATGGATAGTTGAGAGTTTGAGAGTTCTCGAGTGAGGGAAGAGATGAGTTTTGAGCCTACTCATGCTTTATGGTTTTACTCATTATTCAAGGATGAATGGTCCCAAGCGAGAGATGATGTAACACCCCATAAAATTAAACGCTGCTAGAATGTAATTGTGCCTATAACGCATCTTCCAAAGCTCCGATGGAAAATATAATACTGAATTTGCGATCGGTGTAGAAAATCAAGTGGAAAATGGTCTCGATTCGATTTTAGAGCAATCGGGTCGAAAAAATAATTTCGCTAATTAATGCAAAAATAGTGTAGTTTCGTGCCCTTGGCGCGACAAGGAGAGGGCGTGGAGTAACACTTGTTCTTTTCTTTACTTTTTCGACGAAAACTTGAAATTCCAAAAATTTATGAAAATATACTAGTCTGCGCCACTAGGGCATTGCGGACCATTGTACGTCTTTTAAAGATTTTTCTTTTAATTCGAGCAGGGCCTTTTGATCATTCCCCGCCCTATCCTAAGTCTTAAAACGTATTTTTAAGGCCATTTTTTTATCGATTAAGGGTTTTTAAAATCCATTGTTCTTAAGGTTTTATGCAAAAAAACATTGAGAGAGGAGACAAGAAAGCTCTGAGGATTGAGAGTTCGAGTCCAATTCTTGTTGAAGATTAGTACAATCATCATCACTAGTACGTAAAGGCTACCCAAATCAGGGGATTGTTCTCCCGTGTGTCCCGTTGAAAGTAGTAGGTTGATAGATGGAGTTGATGAGTCTGAGTTGACAGTTTCTTGCATGATTTCATAAAACAACTATTAATCTACATATATTTTCTTAAATTGTTGATCATCACAATTTGACTTACTTGCTTAACTGATTATCTGAACTATTGCATAGACTGTATACGTATAATTACTAAAGAGTGCATGAATGAAGCTAGGGGTTGATGTGTAGAGCCTGGGTTATTATGTATGCATGATTCCTATGGTCCGGGTCTTGAATTTGAGTGAGTGTTTAGGATAATCTTACTGAAACTAATTGAGAGGGAGATCCTTAGAGGTCTTTTAGAGATAGAACTTGGAACTTTAGTAATGTTCTTAATCCCTCGAGTCAATAGATAACAGAATGAGCGGCGGTCCTTGTCTGAGGGAGGTTGGTTGTATAACCATCCTGATGTTGATAGACTTATGAGCATGTCAAGTCATGGGAGGGGTATTAGCACCGAAATGGGTAAGAGTGAGTCCCACTCGTACTCATTAACTACGTGGCCAGCGTAGAAGAGGATTGGGCCGTGAAAGTTGATGTTTCCATTGTCCCGCAGAGGACTTGATAGACTTTTGGGATCCCCTGATAGACTCGTCCTTTAACCCGGCAAGATACTGGGCGGATGTGGCAAC
>JAPFFP010067948.1:0-25030 GCA_026153255.1 Solanum medicagineum
AAATTTAATTAACCAAAGTTAGAACTACTAATATATAATAAGAGTCAACATCTTCACCTTATGATGGAGATAAGATTCATTATTCCTGGAATTATGAAGGGTATTCTTTAATCCGAAGGACATTACATTCCACTCATACTTCCCAAAAGGTACATTAACAATAATTTTATAATAATCTTTACATTAACAATAATTTTATAATAATCTTTAGGATCAATTTGAATTTTCCAAAAATCGGATTTGATATCAAATTTTGAGAAAATTACAGCCCCATAGAAGCGCTGAAAGATCTTTCCTGTTACGAATATGATATCTAATCTATCAAAGATCAAAGTTCATAGGTTTGTTACTGATGACTAAACGAGGGACTCCTAGTTCAATCTCATAGCTTTTATTGACATAGAAGGCGGCACAAAAACAAGGGAATTTGCTCAGAGGTTTTTTTTTAAGAAGATCGTTGATTTCATCTTGGCAATGAATTATGAGCTCGTGGTTCATTTGGATAGGGCGATATTTTGTGGAAAAAATTTTCTCATCAAATTCAGTTTCTTAAGTAAATCTAACTTTATATTTTTTTCTTATTCTAAAAGGTTGTCGATAAATCTACACAAAATTCTTGTTGTATGTTGGCCTCTAGGGTTTTGACCTTAGCTTGAAGGGAAGGTTCTTATAATTGTTGTTGCATCTTTTGGAGTGCAACTTCTTCTTTCAGGAAATTAATTTGGGCTTCCTTAAATTCAAAGGCAGATAATATTCTTCTAAGGAAGATTATCAAAAGGAAGAAAAATATTGCCATACCGATCTCAATTCCTTGAGTTGTGGCTCTAAAAGGGAGGAGTTTTTCAATAAAAGGGGTTCCTAATATAATTGGATTTGTAATATTATTTACCAACACAAAGGAGGTAGAGTTAAACAAAGTGGAGACCCCTATAGAAGTTCGCACTTGAACATCAGAAAGTTTATACTGGATCCGTAATCTACTGCCATTAGTAGCTTGAAGGGTTGCTTTGGTTTTTTCAAAGAATTTGGTACGAATATGTCCTTCTTGGACATAATTGAGATCAACACCATGTCCAATAGGGTCACTATATTGAGAATAAAACACTTGTTAATAACACAGGTTTTTCCTATATGACACCTCCAAATGGAAACTTGTGATATATAATTGAGGAAACTTTCTTGTTGAGTATCTTGAACTGGAGATTCAGGTGTCACCATGTTAGGGGCATTAGTATTAGTAGAAAATTATTGGAGGACAATGTGATCCTAGGTATCTGATATGTTAGAAACTATTTGGAGGACAATATGATATAGTTCTTGCCTAGCTTTCATTTCCTTAGTTTCTTCCTTAAGGAGACATATTTTAATTTCTTCCTTAAGGAGACTTATTTCTAATAGGAGATCTTGGATGATAACAACCTTGGACTTCTTGGAGAGAAATCTGTTTCGACATCAGTAATGTTGTAGGTATTTGTTATCTGAGGATGAGAAAGAATGTAGGAAAGTTAAGTGGAATGTTTATCTAAATCCCTTTTGAATGTGTCTAAGTAATTCCTTTTCTTATCAGGAACTTGTAGCCGACTAAAGACTTCAATAAGGAGGTCTTCTTATTTTGAGAGAACATTGATCTCAAGTTCATCAATTTCCTATTCAGACTCAGAGGATTCTAAGTAATCATTCGCAATTTGGTTGAAGATGTGCTTAAGTTCATCTCCCGCATTTTTAAAACAGTCACTATCGTTTAATAGTAGGTGTTCTATCTGGCTAAGAACGAAATTGTCAAAATTAAGATTCTTGATCTTCTTTGAAAGCTTGCAATATTTGACAATATGTCCGGGTTTGTTACACCCATAGCATTTGCCATTGTTGGGAGTATGGGGTAGGTTTTTCGGCTAGGTTCCTGTATTTTGGAGGGAGAGATTTTATCTTTGTAGGAACATGAGGTTTGGATGTAAGAGCTTCCTTTTTAGGAGCATATCTTCTATGAGCCCTCTTTGAACAAGAGGGCAGGATAAATTGTTCATAGAAGGTTCCTAGGTCTCAACGAGTATGTGCCCTATCTTTAGGTAATAGCCTCAAAATCTTATCTTGCCGGAAAAGTTTAAGGGCTACTTGTTATATCAAGCTTGTGAGATATCCACAGGTGATCTACTCGTAAAGAATAATATCACTAGAATATTGGTTTTGGAGTTCTTCTTTGACCAAATCTCTAAGGGACTTAGGCTATCCATCTAAAAAAAATTCTTTCCAACATGGAAGGTTTCCATCAGACTTTTCATAAATTCTTATGAGGAAGGACTCTTTATACCTTCTAAAATTACAGAGTTTTACACTTGAGATTGTTTAATATCTTATAGGATCGTTCCTAAAAATATTGGGACTTTGAATAAAAGTCTCGATGATAGAATAAACTAATAATATATTTGTTGAGTTAGGAATAGTATGCCCATCTTTGAGCATTGGGTTCCCTAATCAGTCTACCGGGAAGCTTTGGAAGATATTTTGCTTATCCTCATCACTTAGATGGGCATCCCACCACCCTTTAAGTTGCCCAGTAAATCCTTAACAAGGACAAGGGTAGTAAGTTGGTCAGTACAGTTACGGGCAGTTTTGTAAGTAGTGGCTACCATAGTCATCTATTTCAGTTCTAAAAGATTGTTATATTCAGAGAAACCATCTATGTTCCATTTATAGATATTGTTAGCATTGTAGTTATTTTGTATAACATCAA
Source organism: Solanum medicagineum (assembly GCA_026153255.1). NCBI lineage: Eukaryota > Viridiplantae > Streptophyta > Magnoliopsida > Solanales > Solanaceae > Solanum > Solanum medicagineum. Next base: position 2,732 of record JAPFFP010067948.1, read on the forward strand.
GTTTCTTTGCTAAGGCGACATAAGGATGGGTAGCCTTAGGATAGTAAAATTTTTGGGTCTCCTGTAACTGGAATACTAACAGAAACTACCTCAAGAGAGACCTCTTCTTTAGAATCATAGCCTGGAATATCTTCCTATAGGATATCAAAATTTTTGGGTCTCCTCCACAAAAATTTCTCGAAAATGTGCCTCAAAAATGCCCATAATCATAAATTCCACATATCTCAAAATCTGTACGTGATATCAAAAATCTGACTTCATATTCAGTATCGGGGGGATAAATATTGATAAAAGGGTATAACCCCTATTTTAGAGCAACCATAGCAAAATTTTAATTTCCAAAAATTTACAAAACTAGCGAAGGTCCCGCCCCTGGCGCGACGCTACTAGGGCGCGGACCAGTGTTATTTATTGTGAGTTTTTGTTGTTCCGCTCCAAGGACTTGGGGTCTTGGGCCTAAGGCTTCCTATACGTAAAAACACATATACTTAGTCATTTTTCAACCCCATATCATTCAAGATATTCCCCAAAATCCTCTCAACACTTTGCAAGACCCCCAAGACATTCACATTAAAACCCCTCATCAAGATCTAGAGCTCAAAACACACTAAAACAACCATACTTTCATGAACTAAAATCACTGTGCAGTAAATTGCTTAATATACAAGACCCACATGTAAAATCAACTTTAAATTATGCAATATTAGTAAAAAAGAGGCTTAGGCACCATGGGTGAAAGGACCCTATGGTTCAACACCACATACCTTAGCTTTGGAGAAGTTCTTGGTGAAGGTTGATGATGGAGACTTGAAGCTTGAAGAGAATCCTTAGTTCCAGATGTGGGTTTTGAGTCTTGAAATTTGGAATGAAAATATAGCTAAGTGTTTTGGGAAGTATTGGGAAATGTTGAGGATGATATAAGGATGACATTTGACTGAGTATAGATAAAAAAACATTTAGGAAATTTAGGCCCAACACTTAGAATATTTTGGACCTCACAAGAAAACACTGAAAGGCAAAATACACGCGTCCCGGAGAGGACGCGGAGAGGAATTTACACTAAACCGCACCCAAGGCGCATCGCGGAGGTATCGTGAAAATCTCTCTGGAGTTCGTCACTAAAAAATATTATAATTGCTATTTTTTCACTCTTAAATCGAGATTAGATCCTCTTAACGTAATTTTGACCCCCTAATCACAAATATGAAGTCGGTTTTTTCAAAATAATAAATGGAGTTTTAGATATATGGAAACTAAAATTTCGGGCATTCCCAGACACATTTTTGGGCACTTTTTGGGGTCGTTTCAATATCACTTGTTGATTATTATTTTGCTTCTACGACCAAGGATATGTGATTGATATTCTAAAAGGCTTGTTTGAGGTTCCTTGGGGTTCCCATTTGTCGTGTCACGTCTAGGCCCTAGGCATGGGTCATGACAAACTTGGTATCAGAGCATTGTGTTGTTAATGATCCTCGGAAATCCAACACACCACATCTATTGGAGTCTTATTCATGGTTGTGAAGCGCGCCACAATTATGAATGGGAGGCTATGAGGCATTTTAGGAAATGTTTCACTTCTTCATGGCCTATATCGTGCTTTAGGTGTAAGATAAGGCTTTTCCCCCAAAAGAAATGCTCTTTCCTCAAGCCCCTCAAGAAGAAGAGGCTTCTCAAGTTGATTTTTGGCATGCCATAATGATGTTGGCCCATGCAATGACCAACCAAATCAACCAAGGGTCCCAAGCCCCTCATGCTCTCATTCCGGTGTCAAAGGTAAGGGACTTCACTAGAATGAACCCACTGGAGTTCAATGGGTCTATGATGGATGAGGATCCCCAAGAATTCATTAATAAAGTGTACAAGGTGAGGGGGTGAATTTGGAGGAGAAGATGAAACTCGTGGCCTACTAACTAAAGGGTGTGGCTCAAATAGTTTGTGTAATGGTAAATGGAAAGGTAGGCTCGTCCTAGATTCCCAAAATGTAGGAGAAAACATGGTGGCACATGTTGGAGGAACACGGGTGCATGCTTTTGGTGTGGCGAGATGGGCCAATAAATTTCGGATTGTCCATATGCTCAAAATAATGGTAAAGGTGGTGATGTTGATCAAGGGGGGGTGCTCCAAGACATAATTAGGTCTACGATCTTCAAAGGAGGCAAGGAGGGGATGAGGTGTCCGATGATGTAACTGATATATTGAACATTTTCTTGATTTGGTTATGCATGCTTTGATAGTTCCGAGAGTCACTATTTCTTTCAATATTCCCTTGTGCTAATATGTATCATATGTGTGTCCCAAATAGTTATGTAAGTCCTTTTGATGTCTACCCCCCTCCAAATAATGAGTCTATTGTGTCTAGAAGGTCTATAGGAGGATTTCCCCATGTCATTGTTGCATAAAGTGTTGTTTTGTGATGTTGTTGAACTTGGCATGGTAGATTTGAGTTTGTCCTTAGGGTTGTTGGGTTACATGCATATCATGCTTCCATTAGTTGTTGAATCCGTATTCAATTTCCTCATGAGTTCGCACTTGAGTGGGAAGGTTGTAAAGTGGTAAGTACGAGTAGATTCATTTCTTGTCTCAGGCCCAAATTGATATTTGATGGTTGCATTTATCATCTTGTAAGGGGTTAGGGATGTTGAGTTGGTTCCGGTAGTCAATGAGTTTTGTGGTGTATTTTCTGATATTGTGGATTTGTGGTAATGTCTTTTGCTTGACCTGTGCACCGACTATGTTTGTGGATCTCATAAATAGGGTATTTAAACCCTACCTTGGTATATGTGTGGTAGTTTGTGGATGGTATATTGATTTATTTTCAAAATGAAGAAGAGCTTGTGAGTCACTTGAGAGCGGCGTTGCAAATTTTGAGGGATGAGAGATTGCTTGCTAAATGTGATAAGTGTGAATTGTGGGTATCAAGAATGTGGTTAGAAAGTGCACTGGTTGTATGAAGTTATGAATGGTAGTATAATGGTTTTGATAGTTCCGAATCTTATTTGGTTGAAGGGGTCACGTTAGAGCAAGACCATGGCCCCACTTTGCTAGAGTGGAATGCTTTGGTGGAAGGTGATGAAGTGGTGGTTTTCTCCCAAGGGGGAGATAGTGTTCTTAGGTACTAGCATAGGCTATGTGTGCTTGTGTTGATGATCGGGTTTCATGAAAGTTCCATCCATGAAGGGAGTGATCCGGTGTGGCAAGAAAGGGGATTGAACCTAAGGTTTGTGGGTCCGTATAGAGTGTTGAGGAGGATTGGTAAAGTTGTTTATGAATTGGAATTTTCCTATGGGAATGGATAGAATTCGTCCGGTCTTTCATGTATCTATATTGAGTGATGTGTTGGTGGCCCAAGTGCTATAGGACTATTTGAGGTTGTGGGTGTTGTGGAGGATGGGCTATCCTATGAGAGGGTCCCTATGGAGGCATTGTGTAGACATGTGAACAAGTTGAGGAATTTAAGCTCCATGCCTTTTTTCCTTTGAATCAACAGTCAAACAAAATCAAGTAGTCATTCCACTAAAATACTCTTTATTAATTGAGCTCTCTCAGTCTTGGTTTGAAAGCCTTGATAGTTCAGTTCGCGTAGTTCGTAGCGCGTTAGTGGAAAGAACTTGTACCTAGGGAACAAAGAGAGAATGCTTCCTCTCCTGCAATTGAGGAGTTTCCACAGCCCCAAGCATCGAAGAAGAAGGAAATAGCCCCTTAGCAATCTAAATAAGTTGTATCTCAATTGCCTCGCTAAGGAGGTAGTAGGCCTGTGCAACCATGTTGGGGGGTTTGTACCTCAGTTACCTCGCCCGGAAGATGGTAGGCCTTGGTTACTATTGATGGTCTCTTCCTACACATGTAATATGTCTATGTAACCATGATTTACTACAAGCATCATTCATGTATGCCATATTGCTATATGCTCATTTATTTCCTAAATATGCATTTTGAATATGTTTCCTATCTCTTGTTGTATTGCATCCTATATACTTAGTACATTCATACATACTAATGCATACTCTATGCCTACATGATGTTTCCATGTAGGAACCGGAGCCCCGCTTGATCATCCTCCTCCTCCACGTGGCTAGTGTGATATCTCTCAAAGCAAGTTGGTGAGTCCTCAACTTCGAGGACATACTTCTCTTGATTTATGCAATGTATAGACTCTCTTTTCTTTATTGTATATTTTGACTATGAGGGTGAACCCAGTTGCTTGTCTTGGCCTCGCTAAGCTCTATATTTAGAGATGTTGTGTGACAAGTCATGTAATGATATTATGAGCCTTGTCTCTCTTTGACTCTATGATATTGTATGATATGAAGGATGTTCGTTATTCCTATGTTCCCTTATTTCTACTCTTTTATTGTTACTTTATTGCTTCCACGACCAAGAATGTGTAATGATATTATAAAAGGCTTGATTGGGGTCCCTTCGGATTCCCCATTCTCTGTGTCACGTCTATGTCCTAGGCTTGGGTCGTGACAGTTCTCTTAGGACATGCATTGATTACCAGCAACATAAAAGAGTCACCATAAAGAACAAGTACCCTCTACCAAGGTTGATGACCTTTTTGATCAACTTCAAGGGGCTACTCACTTTTCTAAGATTGATCTTTGGTCTGGGTATCACCAAGTGAAAGTGAGGGAGTGTGAGATTCCCAAGATGGCTTTCTGGACTAGGTATGAGTACTTTGAGATTGTCGTTATGTCCTTTGCGTTTACTAATGCACCGACTATATTTATGGATCTTATGAATAACATCTTTAAACCCTACCTTGACTTATTTGTGGTGGTTTTTATTGATTATATCTTGATTTATTCCCATAGTGATGAGGAGCATGTGGCTCACTTGAGGGTGGTGTTGCAAATCTTGAGGGAGGAGAGGTTGTATGCAAAATATGAAAAATGTGGTTTTGGCTGAAAGAGGTGGCATTTCTAGGGCATGTGGTGTCGGGTCATAGCATTAAGGTAGATCCTGAGAAGATGGAGGTGATTAACAATTGTCCTAGACCTTTGACTCCATTGGATATTAGAAGTTTATTAGGACTAACGGGTTATTACCGGAGGTTGTAAATGGTTTCTCTTCTATTATTTCTCCTATGACTAAATTGACACAAAAAAAGGCGAACTTTATGTGGACCGCTGAGTATGAAAAAAGTTTTAAAACTTTGAAAGATAAGCTTGTCTCCGCTCCTATCTAGTCTCTACCGAAAGGGTTGGAGGGATTTGTTGTGTATTGTGATACCTTAAGAATTGGTTTGGGGTGTGCTATGATAAAAAGTGGCAAGGTGATAGCATATGCCTCTAGAAAACTTAAGGTTCAAGAGAAAAATTATCCCACCCATGATCTTGAATTGGCGTCCATGGTATTTGCCTTGAAAATTTGGCATCACTACTTGCATGGGGTTCATGTTGACATGTTTACCGACCACAAGAGTCTCCAATATGTGTTCAGTGAAAGAGATCTTAACTTGAGACTAAGAAGGTGGTTAGAGCTCCTTAAAGATTATGATATGAGTGTGTATTATCATCCAACAAAGCTAATGTTGTGGACAATGCTTTAAGTAGGGTGTTTATGGGTAGTCTAGCTCATGTTGATGACAGTGGCAAAGAGGAGGCGAGAGAGGTTCATCAGTTGGCTAGATTGAGGGTTAGGTTAGATGTGGTTGACAATGGTGGTGTAGTGGTTGTTGATGCTTCTAAGTCTTCTTTGATTGAGGAGGTAAAGGAAAAAAAAGATCTTGACCCCGCCTTGCTAGAGTTGAAGGCCTTGGTGAGAGATGGTAAAGTGGAGGTTTTCTACCAAGGGGAGATGGTTCCTTTAGGTACCAAGGTAGATTGTGTGTGCCAAATCTGGGTGATTTGAAAGAATTAATCTTGAAGGAGGCCTATAATTCATCCTATTCCATTCACCCCGGTTCTACAAAGATGTATAGAGACTTGAGGGATGTCGGTGAGATAGTATGATGAGAGACATTGCCAATTTCATATCTGGATGTCACAATTGCCAACCAGTCAAAGCCGAACATCAAAGGCCGGGTGGCCTAGCCCAAGATATAGAGAGTCCTCCTTGGAAGTAGGAAGAAATCAACATGAATTTTGTGGTTGGGTTGCCTAAGACTAGAAAACATTTTGATTTTATTTGGGTCATTGTGGATAGAATGACAAAGTCAGCTCACTTCCTACCAGTCAAGACTACTTATGGTGGCGAAGATTATGCCAAATTGTACATTCATGAGTTGGTTAGATTGCATGGAGTGCCCTTGTCTATCATTTCAGATCATGGTTCTTAATTCACTTCTCACTTTTGGAGGTCATTCTAAGGAGGTCTTAGTACCAAGTTTAAGTTTAGCATGACCTTTCACCCTCAAACGGATGGCCAATGTGAGAGGTTGTTAGGATGAAAATCTTCCACTCATTGAGTTTGCTTACATCAATAGCTACCACTGAAGAATTGGTATGGCTCCTTTTGAAGCTCTGTATGGTAGGCATTGTAGATCATTGGTTAGGTGATTGAAGTGGGGGGAAATGGCTTTGCTTGGTCCAGATTTGTTCATGGAAGCCTTGGAGACGGTGAGGTTGATTAGGGAGAGATTGAAAACAACCCAAAGTAGACAAAAGTTCTATTCTGATGTAAGGAGAAGAGATCTTGAGTTTAAGGTGGGTGATTGGGTTTACTTGAAAGTCTCGCCTATGAATGGTGTGGTCCGATTTGGCAAGAAGGGGAAGTTAAGCCCAAGGTTTTTGGGTCCTTATAGGGTTTTGAGGAGGATTGGTAAGGTTGCATATGAGTTGGAGTTGCCTATGGAGATGAACATGGTTCATCCGGTCTTTCATGTGTCCATGTTGAAAAAGTGTATGGGTGACCTAAGTGCTATAGTGCCTTTGGATGTTGTGTGTGTTGTAGAATATAATTTGATTTATGAGGAGGTTCCGGTGAAGATTTTGGATAGACAAGTGAAGAGGTTGAGAAACAAAGTTGTAGCTTCTGTGAAGGTCCTTTGGAGGAACCAACAAGTTGAAAGTGCCACACGGGAAGCTGAGGGGGACATGAGAAAGCGATATCCCTATCTCTATCGCTCTACTCAAGCCGAAGGTACTAATTTAAGTCCCCTATATGTTTGCATGTATGTCTATCAGGTACAATATTGGGCCCGTGTACACACGGGCCAGCCCACCCTAGTACTTACTAAAAATCAAATCAAAATTGTTGTAAAAATTATTTTTATTTTAACATATCGTAATGTTTTTCTAATACTTATTTAAAAAAGATGAGGTGTTTGATTAAATTTTAAGGTGAAAATAAAAAGTTATTGTTACGGTGTATAAAAATAGGATCGAATATGGTATGTTCATGCTGACTATTTTGAGATAATTTTTTTATATAGTGTTTGATTTTATGCATTAAAAATTAAGTTTAAGTTTGTGCACTCTACATTATCAGGTGAAGGTGACCTACTATTGCAGGTTACTTATTTTTTCTAAGTCTTTGTTTTTTTTACTTATTTTAACTTTATTTTCTAAAATTTAAAATAACTTCCATAAATTCATCTAAGTTGGATTCTAGCCAAAACCTTTCTCCGTTTTTTTTGCTTATCTTTTGAGCCTTATATTTTTCTCTCTTTAATGTGACAATTGAATTTTAAAATTTTGATGCAAATTTTTATGTTATTTTTCCACTTTAAATATTTCTTCAAGTTCTTTTTCTAAAAAATAAAAAACTTAATATCATTTGCTAAGTTTTCACAATTTATGAATTTTGATGCATAATTTTTTCTCTCTCTCCAAGATAAACAAGTTGAAGCTAGGAAGAATTAGTTTTTGCAATTTTAATAGTATTTTAGGTGAAGAATTATTTTATTAATTATGATATTTTTGTTGAGAGAGAAATTTGGAAAATTCAGATTTGATTTATATTGTAAAAGTTGACTGTAATTATTTAATTTACCTGATGGTGTAAAATACTTTGTACACTGACGATGCACAAAATTTAAATTCTTAAAAATTAGTACACATTGCATAATTTTCAAAAATAAATTTGTTTATTTACAAATGTATCTTCGAGATTTATGATAAAATAGATGTAAAACAATTGAGGGAGAATTATTTCTTTAACTATGTCAATGCATGTATTAAAGCCCCTGACATTGTTTAACCTATAATTTTTTATGTATTAGTTCTACATATTATAATTTTATATATAATATAGGTAATTCATAGATTGAACAAGTATATCAACAAATTAAAGTATTACACAAAGCTAATGCATGCATTTTTTGGGGATAAATTACACCAATTTGTCTCTCACTTTTTGTATTACCTTAAATTAGTGTATTTTGCAAAATTATCTAAGTTAGTCAAATATGTTCTTATCCCTTTCAATTCAACCAATTCTTCCTCCTTTCTATTTTGTCAAAATCCAAAATCGGATATAAAGATATTCTTCTTCTTCCTTTCTATTTTGTCAAAATTCAAAATCGAATGTAAAGACACTTGTCTTTAACCCCCCAAGATAGGTGAGCCAAACCAGGTTATAACAGGATAAAGTGGAAGAAATAGTCTAAATATGAAGGATAAGCAATAAATGAAACGATATCCACAATCTAAAAACCAACCCAAGACTAGTGTTGATCAAACCCAAATTACACCTCCCAGTTGAAGTATAACCGATCGTTGTTTAAACATAGAACCTAACAATAGTTAGGGTCGATCCCACGAGAAATATGGTCTAAACATAGAGTAGCCAAAGAAATATCAAGTAATCAATCATCCTTTTTCCAGAGGGGGATTAAGGAAGTAATAAATAGTGAATAAACCTATTCTAATGTCAATCAGGATGCAAGTATTACGAAACCAGTAAGAGAACATAACTAGGGTATAGTGTTCCCTATGAATTTCTAATGTAGTATAACCTCATAAGTGTAACCTTTTCTAAAGTGCAGCATGCAAAACAGGTAAGTTATGTTCATCTAAGTCCTTGGGATGACAAATAAGTGAATTTCACCATGCAACTTGGTCTGTCTACCGGTGTATGCATTACTAATCCTTCCCTTGGTCCGAGTTTAGTTATCTCTTGGGTCGTTCAAGCTAATTAGATGAGTGTAATCATGTCAAATCTTGTTATTTATTCCTTTTCTATTCATTATCCCCTTTGTACGATGAGTAACAATAAGGTGAGTTCTAACAATAATCATTTGTTAAAAAGAAATCAAAACAAAGAGATAAATGATACATGCATGAATATCTTTAAAAGATTATGCTTTATTGGATTTCTACTTTGTTAATTATTCATGGATCTCACAACCCTAGTTGTGGTTTTAATAGTTACTCATGTTTGTTGTATTAGATATAATCATGATTGATGTTTGAATAATCAAGAACTTACAATTAAGAATTGAACAATGAAAATCTGTAATCTCCATATAAATTGCAACACAAATATCCAAACATAAGAACACATACATTTCTGTCTCCGAAGCTCAAAGCATAGACTCAAAAAATTATAATAATGTGTAATTTTCTATCTCTTTACTGGTCTACACATCCAAAAATAAATAAAAATTCTATTTGTAAGCATGAAAAACCAAATTCTAAACTGATGAGAAAAAATTGATCCAGAGCCGACATGAGCCAAAATATGGCTCGTGAAAGAATTCTCGGCTCATGCTCGGGTTATTGTATTCTGCAACACTAAAAATTTGGTGCCAATTCACAAAACCTCGTCTACAGGTCATAGTTAGGACTACAAGTTATGGTCTTTCTCGTATCGTGGGATTTCGGTTTCTCTGCTTATGGAACCACAAACCAAACCACAGGTCGTGGAATCATCCATGACCAGTATTATTCATCTCTGGATCCTACCCACAAACACCCACCTATGGTTCGTGGATCAAACCACGGCTCATAGGTGGTCTCGTACATGGCTAAAAAGCTGCAAAATCAACAGTCTTTATAAAAGCATCTCGAATCCTGTAATCTTCTTTAAACCAACATAAAACACATCAAATCTAGTATAAATCGCTAGAGAACACACAAAATTCGTAGTTTAAAGTATCAAAAGAGTCGTATTGTGGCAGTATATAAACACTAAACTTAAAATTGTTGCTTTTCCTCAAGAGACAGACTCAATCTAACATAAGTAGAATAACAAACATATGGACATCAATCCCATGGTATATCAAAATGACCCCAAAAAGCTCTTGAAAATATGCCTTGGAAGTGTCCAGAAATGTAATTTCTATATATCTCAAAATTCGTGCCTAATATACAAAATTCGACTTCATATTCTTGTTCAGGTGGTCAAAATTAGGGGAGAATGGGTCTAACCCCAATATTAGAGCAACCGTATCAAATTCAAAATTCCAAAAGTATAATTTCAAGAGAGGAAAGCGCGCCCCTTCTGCGACGCGCACTGCCTCATTTTTGTGGCTGTTTTTTTTTGTCTCAGTCCAAGGCTTGAAAGTCTTGAGCCTAAATGTTCCCAAATGTATATTTACCTATACTTAACCATATTTTACCCTCAAATCAGCCTAAACATTCCCCAATATTCACTAAAAAACTTAGACATACTTTTAACTCCTAAATTCATAACTCAAAACCCTCATCCAAAACTAAGGATTTCCTTCAAGCTTAAAGTCTCCATTTTCAATCTTCATCAAGAGCTTTTTCAAAGCTAAGGTATGTGGGTTTCAACCATTAGTCATTTCATCCATGGTGCCTAAATCTCCTCTCTACTCAATTTGCATAATTTAAAGTTTATTTTACAATTGGATTTACTAGTATGAACATGAATATGAACTATGTTAAAGCTATGTAAAGTTATGACTGTTTTACTATTTTTTGAGCTATAAATCTTGGATCTATTGTAAGATTTGATGAGGGATTTTGATGTATGTTACTTAAGGGTGTTGCAAGGTGTTAGATTGATGCTTTACAATGGATTTTCTTGCATGATTTCATCTTTTTATTTCATGGTTTTATACTAGCATTACACATCCGCCAAGTGTTTTATAAAGTGTCCGATTATAGTTTCGTGAGGAATTGAAGGTCCAAAGCATGAGGTATGATATGATTGATGCTATGATGATAAAAGGAGCTTATGTATATGGTATAATCTGTATAAAGTGTTGGATTAGACCATGCTTGATCGAGGGGGGGGGGAACTAAGAGCTCGGATAACCTTGTTGGGGGGTTTGTACCTTGATAACCGAGGTGGGGGTTTGTATTCATCAACCATGTGAGGGGTTTGTACTTCTCCACTGGGGTAATAAGGCTAAATTATCAGTAACCACGTGAGGGGTTTGTATCACACCACCAGGGTGATGTGGTGAGACCATCATCAACAAATCAAGGGGTTTGTACTTTGGAAATCTAGCTTGGTCTCTTCTACACATATGATATCCTATATGAGTATGAGTTACTTAAGCATGTTTTTCTTGAGCATTGGTTATTCATGACATATTGTTATATGGTGTCTATTACCTATTGTTTTGTATTTTGATTATGATGTCTATCTCTTATTGCATTGCATCCTACATACTTAGTACATTCAGACGTATTAATGCATACTTTTGCCTACATGATATCACCATATAGGAACCGGTGCCCAAGTTGATCATCCTCCTCCACGTGGATAGTCCGGTACTACTCAAGCTAGTTGGTGAGTACTCCATTCCGCGGACGTTTATATATGTCTTCCCTTATTGTGCATTGAGAGACTCTTCTTTATGATCCATTTTGACTATGAGGGTGAGCCTAGTTGCTTTCTCTTGGCCCCATTCTTATCGATGTAGTAGAGGTGGTTGTTGGACATGCTACGTATCTATGATATGAGCTTTGACTCTTGTCTCTTGATTATGATGTTATGCAAGCTTTCCTCTTAGCCTTTTTCCCATATTCTTACTCTTTATGTCTTTTATATGCTTCTGCGACAAATGATATGTGTAATGATAAATTAAGAGGCTTGGTTGGGGTCCCTTCAGGTTCTCCATCGTCGTGCCATGTTTAGACCCTAGACTTGGGTCGTGAAAAACTTGGTATCAAAACACTAGGTTGATAGATCCTCGGATTCCAACATATCACATTGATTAGAGTCCTATTCATGGTTGTGAAGAGCTCCGTGACTTTGAATTGGAGATTATGCGACGTTTTAGGAAATATTTCCCTTCTTCATATTCTAGGTCATGCTATAGAGGTGTGGTGAGTTTTTCTCCTAATTATTGTTCTTTGCTATGCTAGATCATGCCGAACAATCGAGAAACAAGGACCCAAATTCCTGAAGAGCAACCTACCAATGGTGAGCTCTGAGATACTCTTACTATGCTTTCCCAAGTTGTGGCCAACCAAGTCAACCAAGGGGCCCAAGCCCCTCATGCTACTACCCCCGGAGCTACGGTAAGAGACTTCATGAGGATGAATCCTCTGATTTTCTGTGGGTTAAAGGTGGACGAAGATCCATAATAGTTCATTGATGAAGTCTAAAAGATCTTTAATATCATGGGTGTTGGGCCAGATGAAAGAGCGGAGTTGGAGGCATACCAAATCAAAGGGGTAGCCTAAATATGGTATGACAATTGGAAGGGGGAGAAGGGAAATGGTAATGTGGTGCTTTAGGAGGAGTTCAAATGGTAATGCGTAGCCCTCTTGAGCTTAGGAAAGTTAAATTGGTGGGGTTTATGAACTTGAAACAAGGAGCTATGTGTGTGAGGAAGTATGCCCTCAAATTCAACCAACTTTCAAAGTATGCTCCTCATTTGGTGGCCTATCCTATATCTAGGATGAATAAGTTCATGATGGATGTCTTTGACTTGGTGAGTGAAGAATGTCGGTCCTCCATGCTAATTAGTGACATGGACTTGTCTCGGTTGATGACATATGCCGAGCATATGGAGGAAGAAAAGTTGAGGAAGAGAAGGGGCTATGAGGCCAAAAGGGCCTGAGTTGAGGGTAAATTCCAAAAGGGTGCTAGATTTCATCAAGGACAAGGGTCTTCTCATGATACTAATAGGGGGTTTGCCAATGACTTCCTAGGCCTCAAGGTGTTGGTGGTGTGGCTCCTATTGATGTGTTCCCTAAATGTCAAAGGACCCATGGAGGCCCTTATTTGAAAGGTTCTAATGCATGCTTTGACTGTGGGGAACTTGGTCACAAGGAGATGGATTGTCCAAGAAACCGTGGCAAGCGCCGGGGTGCAAACACGTTTCCATTAGGTAGGGGTGGTCATCAAGGTGGTGCCCCAAGGCACAATCGGTTTTATGCTCCACATGGGAGGCAAGGGTTTGGTGAGGTTCCCGACGTTGATACCGGTATGTTGAAAATCTTTTACTTTGATGCATATGCTTTGATTGATCCGGGTGCCACTCTTTCTTATGTTACCCTTTTTATTGTTAAAAAGTGTCATGTTGAGTCTGAGATGTTGGATGAATCTTATAAGGTGTCTACTGCTATTGGTGCATCTATTGTTGCTAGGAAAGTGTATAGGAATTGTATGCTTTGCATCTTGCATAAGATATTGCCTTGTGATCTTGTTGAGCTAAGTATAATTGATTATGATGTCATTCTTGGGATGGATGGGTTGCATGTATACTATGCCTCTATTGAATGTAGAACCCGTAGGATCAAGTTCCAATTCCCAAATGAAAACCATCCTTGAGTAGTAAAGTCAAGATGTGGTGGTCAAGGGTAGGTTTATCTCTTACATTAAAGCCCGTAAGTTGATCTCTAAGGGTTGTCTTTACCATACTGTGAGGTTAAGGGATGTGGAGTCTAAAGTCCTTCCATAGAGTCGATTCCGGTTTTAAATGAGTTCCTTGATGTCTTCCATAATGACCTTCCCGGTGTCCCTCCCGAAAGGGAGATAGATTTTGTCTATATCTCCTTCTCGATACTCAACCCATTTCTATTCCCCCTTGCCGTATCTCCTCAGCATGGTTGAAGGAGTTAAAGGAACCATTGAAAGATTTATTGAAGAAGGGATTTAATAGGCCTAGCCAATCACCTTTGGGTGCACCGTTGTTGTATGTAAAGAAGAAGGATGAGTCACTTAGAATATGCATTGACTACCGAAAACAAAATAGGGTCACTATAAAGAATAGTGTCACGACCCAAGCCTAGGTCCTAGACGTGACACGGCTAATGGGGAACTCGAAGGAACTCCAAACAAGCCTCATAACTTGTCATTACACATCCTTGGTTGCGAAAGCATACAAAGACATATAGATTAAGAATAGGGGCAATAGGACTAAGAGAACGCTTGCATAAATGTCATAATCAAGAAGCAAGAGTCAAATCTTATGCATAAATACAAAACATGTCCAACAGGCTCCTTCAAAACATAGATAGAGCAGGGGACAAGACAAGCTACCGGGCTCACCCTCATAGTCAATAGAACATAAGAAATTGTCTCAATACAAGGATAATAGTAACTTAGACCAAGGTCCCTAAAATGGAGGACTCACCAACAAGCTTGGGATAGCAACATCTAGCCACGTGGAGAAGGAGGATGATCAAATTGGGCAGGTAAGAGGGGGTAGAGAAAATGCCTCGAGCCAATATAGATCGTTTTGAACTAAAAGCAAACTTTTGGGTGGAATATTCACATTATGTAGAATATCTTTACTCCAGAAATTCAATGCGTAATCTCAGCAGGCCCGAATGGCCCCTTCTCATTATGAGAAATATCATGTAAGCAAGAGTATGCATTAGTACGTTTGAATGTACTAAGTATGTGGGATGCAATACAACAAGAGATAAGCTTCATGATCAACATGCGTAACATTAGGCAATAGGCATAATATAGTAGTATGACATGAATTTTCAATGCATAAGTAAAACATGCTTAAGTAAATCATACTCATATAGGATACCATATGTGAAGAGGAGAGCAAGCTAGATTTCTAAGGTATAAACCCCTTGGGGTTGGTGATGATAGCACCCATCACCCTAGTGTGTGAGATACAAACCCCTCATCAAGGTTAGTGATGATAGCACCCATCACCCTAGTGTGTGAGGTATAAACCCTTCATCAAGCTTAGTGATGATTGCTCCCATCACCCTAGTGGTTGAGTCTTTGACCCCTCAACTAGGACCCCAAATTGGGAATGATCTACCATAACACTTTATATAGCATTCATTGCATACATAATCTCATTTCATCATCATATAGTCAATCTTATCATATCTCATGCTTTAGACCTTTATTTTGCTCAGAAAATCATAACCAGACATTTTATCAAACACTTTGGGGGCGTGTAATGGGGGTAAAAGATCATGAAATTTAGAGATAAAATCATGCAAGAAAATCTATTTTAAAACCATCAATCAACACCTTGCAATACCCCCAAGAAATTCATAGCAAAACCCCTCATCAAATATAACATTAGATCCAAGATTTAGAGCTCAAAACATGCTAAAACAACCATACTTTTATGAACTCAAATCACTGTGTAGTAAATTTTTGAATATACAAGACCTACACGTAAAATCAATTTTAAATCATGAAATATAGTAAAAGAGGGTTTAGGCACCATGGGTGGAAGGACCCAATGGTTAAAACCACATACCATAGCTTTGGCGAAGTTCTTGATGAAGTTTGAAAATGGAGGCTTGAAGAGAATCCTTAGCTTTGGATGAGTGTTTTGGGTCTTGAATTTGGGAGTGAAAATATTTCTAAGTGTTTCAGTGAGTTCTGGGAAATGTTTAGGGGATATGAGGGTGAAATTTTGCTAAATATAGGTAAAAACATGTTTGGGAAAACTTAGGCCCAATACTTAAATAAATCTGGATGGACTAGGAAAAACTGTGTAGAAAATACACGTCTCCGCGTCGCGGAGAGGACGCAGAGGCTCTCTAGAAATCTCAATAAGTGAAATTTCATAAATCGATTCCTTTGCCTTAAATTCGAGGTTAGACCCTTGTCACCTAAATTAGGACCCCCTGAACAAGAATATGAAGTTGGATTTTTGAAATAACCAACATATTATTAGATACACGGAAAACAAGATTCTGGGCACTTTCGAGGCACACTTTTAGGTTCTTTTTGGGGTCGTTTCAATGACTCCCCCTTGGGAACATTCGTTCCCAAATATAAGAGAGATGTACAAGACAAGAGGGATCATGAACGTATCAGCCCCAATAAGAATATAACATAACATGTACAGCACCATTTTCAAAATCTCAACATAAGTGTAAAATCATCATAAGTTTACCAACTTAAACATGAATGCATATAAATGACATAGGGGCTGCAATGTAACACTTGAAGTCACATACCGAACTTATGATTAGTACCTTATGATTGAGTGGAGTGGAAAATTTATAGATGCCACTTTTGCATGTCCACTCCGGCCTCCCAAGTAGCACTTTCAACTTGTTGGTTCCTCCAAAGGACCTTAACGGATGCAACTTCTTTGTTCCTCAATCTCTTTACTTACCTGTCCAAGATCTGAATCGGGACCTCCTCATAAGTTAAGTTATCCTCCATATCACTCACAACATCAAGAGGTACAATGGCGTTAGGATCGCCAACACATTTTCTCAACATAGAGACATGAAACACCGGATGGACCAAATGCATTTCACTAGGCAACTTCAACTCATAAACTACCTTGTCAACCCTCTTAATCACCTCATAAGGACCAACGTACCTTGGGCTCAATTTCTCCTTTTTGCCAAAATGGACCACACCTTTCATTGGATAAATATTCAAATAAACCCAATCACCCACTTGGAATTCTAGGTCTCTTCTTCTTACATCGGCATAGGATCTTTAACGACTTTGGGCTGTCCTAAGCCTTTCCCTAATCATCTTAACCTTCTCAAGAGCATCCATAACCAGATCCGGCCCCAATAAGGCCACCTCTCCACTCTCAAACTAACCCACCAGTGATCTACAACGTCTCCTATAAAGAGCTTCAAAAGGAACCATACCGATTCTAAAGTGATAGCTATTGTTGTAGGACAACTCAATCAATGGAAGATAGTCATCCCAACTACTTTTAAGATCCAAGACACAATCCCTAAGCATGTCCTCAACTATTTGAATTGTCCTCTCGGCTTGGCCATCTGTTTGACGGTGGAAGATCGTACTAAGGTGAACTTTAGTTCCAAGACCCCTTTGAAAAGATCTCCACAAGTGTGAAGTAAATCGTGCACCATGATCTGATGTAATGTATAAGGGAACCTCATGCAATCTCACCAACACATGGATGTACAACCTGGCATACTCTTCTGCCCCATATGAAGTCTTGAATGGTAGAAAGTGCGCTGAT
This sequence comes from Solanum medicagineum, assembly GCA_026153255.1. Lineage (NCBI taxonomy): Eukaryota > Viridiplantae > Streptophyta > Magnoliopsida > Solanales > Solanaceae > Solanum > Solanum medicagineum. The sequence goes on from JAPFFP010067948.1 coordinate 19,989, forward strand.
TTCGTCATCCTATCAACCAAAACCAATATGGGATCAAAACATTTTCTAGTCTTGGGCAACACAACCACGAAATCCATATTAATCACCTCCCATTTCTATATAGGAAGCTCTATGTCTTGGGTTAGGCCACCCAAACTTTGATGCTCGGCTTTGACTTGTTAACAACTATGACAACCGGTGACAAATTTGGCAATATCTCTCTTCATGCCTCTCGACCAATAAACATCTGTCAAGTCTCTATACATTTTGGTGGAACCGAGGTGGATAGAATAGGAGGAATTATGGGCTTCATCAAGAATTCTCTCCCTCAAAAAGTCAACACATGGTACACACAACTAGCTTGGTATCTAAGGGCCCCATCTCCCCCTTGGGAGAAAACCTCTATCTTGACTTCTTTCACAAAGGCCTTCAACTCAAGCAAGGAGGAGTCTAGATCTTGTTTTGCTATCACCTCATCAACTGAAAAAGATTTAGAACCATCAACAACAACAATACCATCACCCACATCTTCTAAGCTTACCCCTAGTCTAGCCAATCTATGTACCTCCCTATCCATCTCTCTATCACTACCATCCATATGAGCTAGGCTACACATAGACACCCGACTTAAAGCATCTGCCACAACATTTGCCTTACTCGGATGGTAATGCACACTCATGTCATAGTCCTTAAGGAGTTCAAGCAACCTTCTTTGTCTCCAGTTGAGATCTATTTGAGTGAAGACATATTGAAGGCTCTTATGATTGGTGAAGACATCAACATGCACCCCACACAAATAATGACGCCAAATCTTTAATGCAAACACCACGCCGGCCAATTCAAGATCATGGGTAGGGTAGTTCTTTTCATACACTTTGCATTTCCTAAAAGCATAGGCTATTACCATACCATTTTGCATTAGTACACAACCAAAAAAATCTCTAATTGTATCAGAATACACAACAAAACACTCAAGCCCATCCGGTAGTGAAAATACAAGAGCGGAAACAAGTCTATATTTCAATATTAGCAAACTTTTCTCATATTCATCGGACCACACAAACGTAACCTTCTTTTGAGTCAATTTTGTCACAGGAGAAGCAATGGAGGAGAACCCATTCACAAACCTTCTACAGTAACCCGCAAGGCCCAAGAATCTCCTAATGTCCGACGGGGTCAATGGTCTAGGCCAATTCCTAATCACATCGGTTTTATTAGGATCCACTTTTATACCATCCTCCAACACCACATGACCCAAGAATTCAACCTCCTTCAACAAAAATTCACACTTGTCATACTTAGCATACAATCTCTCTTCCCTCAATCTTTACAACACAACCCTCAAATGACCCATATGCTACTTCCTATTATGTGAATAGATCAAAATATCATCAACGAAAACCACAACAAAGGAATCAAGGTAGGTTTTGAACATCCTATTCATTAGATTCATGAAGATGGGCGACGCATTAGCCAATCCAAAGGACATCACCACAAATTTATAATGCCCATACGTAGTTCGAAAGGACCTCTTTGGAATATCACAGTCCCTCACCCTTACTTGATGGTAGCCGAACCAAAGATCAATCTTAGAGAAAAAGCTACCCCGTTGCAGTTGCTCAAACAAGTCATCAATTCTTGGAAGAGAATATCTATTCATTATAGTGACCCTATTGAGTTGTCGGTAGTCAATGCACATTCTAAGTGACCCCTCTTTCTTCTTTACAAACAACACCGGTGCACCCCAAGGTGATTGGCTAGGTCTAATAAATCCCTTCTCCAACAAATATTTCAATTTCTCCTTTAACTCTTTCAACTCCATCGAGGCCATACAGTAAGGGGGAATGGAGATAGGTTAGGTGTCGGGAAGGAGATCTATGCCAAAATCTATCTCCCTTTTGGGAGGGACACCGGGAAGGTCATTTGGGAAGTCATCAAAAAATTCATTTACAACCGGAACCGACTCAATGGAAGGGAATTTGGACTCCACATCTTTAACTCCCACAAGATGATACAAACACCCCTTGGAAATCAACCTATGGGCTTTAATCCATGAGATGAACCTACCCCTCACTACTACATTATGGCTTTCCCACTCAAGGACGGGTTTGTTTGGAAATTGAAACTTGACCCTACGGGTTCTACAATCAATAGAAGCATAGTATGCATGCAACCAATCAATCCCAAGGATAACATCAAAATCAACCATATCTAATTCAACAACATCACAAGGTATGATTTTATGCAAGATATAAACTGGACAATTTCTATACACCTTCCTAGCAACAATAGAGGCACTAATAAGGGTAGACACCTCATATGACTTATGCAACAACTCCGAGTCAACATGGAACCTTTTTAGCAACAAAGGGGGTAAGAAAGGAAAGGGTGAAACCCAGATCAATGAAAACATATACATCAAGATCAATGATTTTCAACATACTGGTAACATCGGGGACCTTACCAACCCCTTACCTACCATGTAGAGCATAGAATCGATTATTCCTTGGGGAACCACCTTGGTGACCACCTCTACCCAATGGAACCGCATTTGCACCTCAAACGTTGCCATGGTTTCTAGGACAATCTACCTTCTTGTGACCAAGATCCCTACATTCAAAACATGCATTGGAACCCTTCAAACATGGGCCCTTAAGACTCCCTCCACATCTAGGACACACATCATTAGGAGTCACACCAAAAACACCTTGAGGCCTAGGGAAGTCATTGCTAAACCCTCTATTAGTAGCATGAGGAGGCCTTTGGCCTTGAAATCTAGTACTCTTTTGGAACTTGCCCTCAAAGCAAGCTCTCCTGGCCTCATGGCCACTCGTCTTTCTCAACTTTTCTTCTTCCATTTTCTTGACATATGTCATCCAAAGAGACAAGTTCATATCACTAATAAGCAAGGGGACCAACACTCTTCACTTACCAAATCGGAGACACCATAACGAACTTATTCATCTTTGACCTAGAGTAGGCCACCAAGTGAGGAGCATACTTTGAAAGTTGATTAAATTTGAGGGTATATTCCCTCACACTCATACCACCTTATTTGAAGTTCATAAACTCAACCAAATTTGCTTAGCTCAAGAGGGATGAAACGAGTAACGAAGGGCGATTTGAATTCCTCGCAAAGCACCACATAAGCATTACCCTTCTCACCTTTCCATTGATCAAACCAAATTTGGTCCACCCCCTTGAGTTGGTACGCCGCCAACTCTGCCTTCTCATTTGGCCCAACACCCATGATCGACAAGACTTTGTAGACTTCATCAATAAACTCTTGTAGATCCTCATCCACCTTTGACCTATGGAAAACTGGAGGATTCATCCTCATAAAGTCCCTTACCCTAGCTACTGAGAGAGTAGCATGAGGGGCTTGGGCCCTTTGTTGGACTTGGTTGGCTACCACTTGGGCAAATATAGTGAGAGCATCTCGGAGCTCACCATTGGTAGGTTGCTCCTCGAGAGTTTGTACCCGTCTTCCTCCAGTATTCAGCATGATCTAGCATAGCAAAGAATAATCGTTAGGGTGGAATACTTATCACAACTCTATAGAACAAATTAGGACATGAAGAAGGGAAACATCGTTAGGGTGGAATACTTATCACAACTCTATAAAACGAATTAGGACATGAAGAAGGGAAACATTTCCTAAAATGCCTCATAGCCTCCTATTCATAGTCATCGCGCACTTCACAACCATGAATAGGATTCTAATTGATGCGGTGTGTTGGACTTCGAGGATCTATCAACTAGTGCTCTGATACCAAGTTTGTCACGACCCAAGCCTAGGGAATTGATGTGACATGGTGAATGGGGAACCTGAAGGAACCCCAAACAAGCCTATTAACTTGTCATTACACATGCTTAGTCATGGAAGTATACAAAGACATATAGATAAGAATAGGGGAAATGAGACTAAGGGAAAGCTTGCATAAACATTATAATCAAGAGTCAAGAGTCAAAGCTCATACAAAAATACACAATATGTCCAACAAGCACCTCTAAAACATAGATAGAGCGGGGGCCAGGACAAGCTATCGGGCTCACCCTGATAGTCAATAGAACATAAGAAAGTTTCTCAATACAAGGATAATAGTAACTTAGACCAAGGTCCCAAAAATGGAGGACTCACCAACAAGCTTGGAATTGCAACAACTAGTCATGTGAAGGAGGAGTATGATCAACTTGGGCACCCGTCACTACATGGTGATATCATATAGGAAAGCGTATACATTGGTACATTGGAATGTACTAAGTATGTCAGATGCAATGCAATAAGAGATAAGCTTCATGATCAACATGCATAATATTAGGCAATAGGCATAATATAGCAGTATGACATGTATGTTCAATGCATAAGTAAAACAAGCTTAAGTAAATCATACTCATATAGGATACCATATGTGAAGAGGACAAAAAGCTAGATTTTCAAGGTATAAACCCCTTAGGGTTGGTGATGATAGCACCTATCACCCTATTGTGTGTGGTACAAACCCCTCATCAAGGTTAGTGATGATAGCACCCATCACTCTAGTGTGTGAGGTACAATTCCTTCATTAAGGTTAGTGATGATTTCTCCCATCACCCTAGTGGTTGAGATATCAACCCCTCAACTAGGTCGGTGATGATCTCACCCATCACCCTAGTGGTTGAGTCTTTGACCCCTCAACTGGGTCCCCAAATTGGGAATGGTCTACCACAACAATTTATATAGTATTCACTGCATATATAAGCTCATTTCATCATCATATAGTCAATCATATCATATTTCATGCTTTAGACCTTCATTTTGCTAAAAAAACCATAACCAGACATTTTATCAAACACCTTAGGGGTGTGTAACGGGGGTAAAAGATCATGAAATTTAGAGATGAAATCATTCAAGAAAATCTGTTGTAAAACCATCAATCAACACCTTGCAATACTCCCAAGAAATTCATAGCAAAACCCCTCATAAAATCTCACATTAGATCCAATATTTAGAGCTCAAAACATGCTAAAACAACCATACTTTTATGAACTAAAATCACTGTGTAGTAAATTTCTCAATATAC
>JAPFFP010067981.1:0-25027 GCA_026153255.1 Solanum medicagineum
TGATGAAGGGTTTTCATGTTTATTGTTTGAGGGTGTTACAAAGTGTTGATTAATGGTTTTACATGGGATTTACTAGCATGATTTCACTCTTGAATTGCATGGTTTTACACTAGCATTACACACCCTCTAAGTGTTTGATAAAATGTTCGGCTAGGGTTTCTTGAGGAATCGAAGGTCCAATGCATGTCTTATGAGTTGAATGATGTTATGATGATGAAACAATGATGACATGATGTATGTATGTGATGACCAAATGATGATGAAAGGAATGTGTATATATGTGTTTAATAATGTAAACCACCTATGGTATTACAAGTGAATTGTTGGGCTCTCATGTTGTTATGTTCTTGGGAATTACTAATGATTTATGGGGTCTTTGTGCTAAGGTTTGTGTTCTTGTGTATTGTGAAGCATATTAGAAGGGGTTATGAATTATGCTATGTGCTTTACCCTCTAGTGCGAGGCCGATTCCTACATGTAGGGGTTATGAGCTATGTTGTACACCTTATCCTCATATACGAATGCAACGTACTCTTGTTGAGGTTATGCAATGTTCTCACCTAAAGGGGTTATAATGTATGCTACCTTCTACCCTTATATACTATTCATTATCTTATGTACTACCCATTACCTATTATAAGGGGTTATGACTCATGCTATATTCTTCACTCACTAGTACAAGGTATTTGGACGATCTCATTATTTCACTTTATTGTGTTAACAAGTTATGTAAGTGTGATTATTTACAAGCATATTTTACTTCAAGCATCACGCATGCATTCCATATTGCTATATACTCATTTATTGCCTAATTATGCATTTCGATGATGTACCTATCTCTTGTTGCATCGCATCCCACATACTAAGTATATTCCAATGTACTAACGCATGCTCTATGTCTACATGATATCACCATGTAGGAATCGGAGCCCCGCTTGAGCATCTCCACCCATGTGGCTAGTACGGTTTCTCTAAAGCTTGTTATTGAGTCCTCTATTCCGGGGACGTAGGTCTATGTTTCTTATGCTATGTATTGATACTTCTTTTTTATTGCTATTTTGACTATGAGGGTGAGCCCGGTTACTTTGTCTTGGCCCCCGGTAAGTATCTATGTTTAGAGGTATTGTTGGACAAGTTGTGTATTATGCTTGAGCTTGACTCATCTATGATATTTAAGTATTACTCTCTCTATCTCTATCTCTCCCTTAGTACCACTTCCCCTTGTTTATGCTTATCCCTTCTTGTTATTTTAATTGCTTCCATGACCAAGTATGTGTAATGATATGCTAGGAGGCTTGTTTGGGGTCCCTTCGGGTTCCCCATTTTCTGATCACGTCTAGGCCCTAGGCTTGTGTCATGACATGTAGGACTTGTATGACATTTTTGTTCTATCTGAGACATAAGGACTATAAAAATGTATTACTTTCTTCTGGCCCTACTATTTTATAGACTTGTATCTTGTGATATCTAATTCTAGGATTGTTTTAGATTTGAATATGATCCCTTATGCTTTATCCTGGGTTATTTAGTTTGAATTATTATTTTAGTTTTTAGATGATTATATTATTATCTTTTTAGGCTGACTTGTCTTGGTGGGTGAAAGACAAGTGCCATCACACCCAAATTTTGGATTGTGACAGTGTGTAGCAATAAGACAAACATGCATCACTATATATGACATTGCAGTACATTGCATTCACTTCATTCTTGTATTATACCATTCTATGTGATGATATATTCTTGTGACTGTTGAACTATGGGATAATGTGATGATATTGACGTATATACGTGATGAGGGTAAGTTGTGATGTTTTATACGGGCTCTATTGCTATCGAGTAACAATTGTTGGTTTGGTTGATTTATTCTATATAAGTTGTAGTTCTAGAGGTTCAAATGGTGTGTGATGGGGTACTTGTGTTTTGTGTTTCTTAACTTAGAGTTAGATTAGGCTTCTTCTTGAGTACCATATTTTTGGGTACTCACTTCGTTACTTTCCACACTTGTATATATTACAATCCCTAAGACGTCTTGACTACCCCTTCTAACCTTAGTCTAGACTTAATTTATTTATGAGGTAGCTACTTATCACTTTTGGAAATATCATATACTTTATCATAATGGTTTTGTTTTTAGACTCAAAGTGATTCAAACATGTTCTTTTGAATAAGTTGTATAACATTAGAGGCTTGTACACGTGATATCAAATTTTACAGAAGGTTTTGTTATTTTATGAGTTTCTAAATACATAGGTTATGTTTAGTTCTTATTATTTCTCTTACTTTCACATTTATCTTTGTTGAGGGTTTTTTTAGACCTGCCTATCTGAGTGGGATAAGACAAGTGTCATCACACTCAGTTTTTGAGCTGTGACAATTCCAAGGCTTCTAAAATGATAATAGTTCGCTAATGTCATCCATTGATCACTATAACCATACTCTATCATTGTCAATTACCATAATTATTATCCACCATTATTAACTACCATTCATAACTATCATCCTCAGCCACCAATATTACCAATCAGTATAATTGGTCAACAATAGTACTAGCTTTTATTTACGTTATTATTGATATCAAGTATCAAGACCACCATCAACAATAAACATCAATCAATATTGACAATCAACATCGCAAGTCAACATTATATATTGTCAACCACCATCATCATTCATCGCAACCATTTACTATCAGTATTATCCAACTATCAACCACCACCAAACTACTTCCATTATCTTTTGCTACCACTGTTACCAGTATATCTATTATCCACAACACCATCTTTAGTTAACATACCGTCCTCAATTGACATTCATAACCACTACAATTAGCCATCACAATTACCAATCACCATATAATTTTTAAAAATATTTTGTTGATATAGTATTATTGATGTAGTATTATATTAAGTTATTTTCAATATATTTTATGGCAAATGGCTCAAATTACACCTATATTATGGTCGAATTTCTTGTAACACACTCATACTTTATGGGGATTCTCTGACTCTCCTGAATATTTTTATTAAAGCTTTTTATGTTTATCGAGTGAGCTGAATAAAAAACTAAAACTTTATTATTTTATTTGTACACATGCTAATAAACAGGCAAAGAACAAAGGGGTTCGAATGCTATCACTCATTTACACTATTTGAACAAAATAAAAATGAAAACCCTCTCAGTCACTCTTATTTTTCTAGATGAAATCAATTGAATCTTTTAAAATTTAATTTCATGAATTATTATATTCTTCCATTGATTGAATTTTAGCATCGAATAAAAGTAATAAAAATATTTTTTGAATTATATTCAAGAGTGTACTAGGTGCCCCATAAAGTATTAATTTGTCACAACAAATCTGGTCATAGTTTATGTATCATTTTAATCATTTTCTCTAAAATTTACATTTATTAATCTTTAATAAAGAACTTTTTTTATATATTTAGATGTACAATGAAAAAAATATTACTATTAGTATTTACATATTAATACATCATCTTAATATTGAGATGTCTATTCAGAGATTTACATCTTATCATTCAGATGTGCATTAAAATTTTGACGTCTTATATAAAATCATAAAAAAAAGAAATGAGGCCTTAAACTTGTTAGATATCTTGTTCTACTATTACAACTACTATGTAATGACCTGGTTGGTCATTTTTGACATTATCTGTGAAATTTACTGTTCTACCCTTTCACAAGCTATTTTGGGCCTACATTGAACTATTTGAATGGTTCGAATTGAAATCCTAAGTTTTAAAAGTTGAAAATATGATTTTTGGTCTTTTTGAAAGCTTAAGTTGTTGAAAAAGTAAGTTTTTGTGTCATTTTGAGTTTCAGAGATTAGAACAGAGATTCGTCGATTCCATTAGCTCTAGAATATCGAAACTTAACTATAGGAAGTTGTAGAATTGATCTTGGAGTTAAAATGAAGTTCTTAGGACCAAAGTTGTGGTTTTAATCATTTTCAGAACCAAAGTTTGACTTTGAATAATATTCGTAGTTCGAAAGCTTGGATCGAAATTATGACAATTTCAATAGTTTCGGATAGTGAAACTAACTTTAAAAATGGTCTCGTCATAATTTTTTGAGTTTTCGAGGGTAGTTTTTGTATTTTGAGTTAAAACTGGTTTAATTAACTTGTATTGGTAAATGTGTCATGTTCTGATTATTTCGTTGAGTCCAGATTGTTGTTTCCGATCTGGATACATATAAAGTTTGTAAAATTCTGAGTCCGGATGAGTTTCGGGGGTCCATTTTGTGTTTTCGCATTGGTTGGTGTGAGGGGTACCTAGCGCAACCCAAATTGTACTTCTGCGTTTGCGAAAGGACCTCTGCCTTCACGAAGATATGGGCACTTTTGTGCTCTACAATCGTGGAATACATTTTTGGTATGCCATTTTTAAAGAGGTAAAACCCTCATTTTCACTCCATTTTAAATATTTCAAGGTTTGGGGGACGATTTTTGATGAGGATTTTTAGAGAAATATTTTGGGTAAGTACTTATAACATCTTTTAAATTAATTTCCATGGGTTTAATCCTGATTTTGACTTGAATTTCGTGATTTTAAATGTACCAAATTGGAGATTTGGTCTATGATTTTGAAACTTTAAATGAGGATTTATCCATCGATTTGAACTCGATTTTAGTGAAATTTTCATCCACAAAATTCATTTTTCGTGTAGAATCCAATTTTAAAGTCAATTTCCAGATTCGTGACTTTCAAATGTTAGCCCTAATTTTAACCATTTTGCCCCTAAGCCTAAAATATTCCAATATGGGTATCAAAATACACCTCTTGATGTGTAGTATCTTTCTTGGTAGTGGTTGATCAATCCATGGATCTTTTAGAGGCTTGATTTGATTGAAAGCTTATCCTAGTGTGGTTTCGGCATGGAGGTAGGTTGTGCTAGCCTTTTTCCAACTAGATTTGAGCTATTGAGCATGTTCATGTGATAATTGTGAGATGTAGATTGAATTGTGATATGACATCATGATATGATTGAATTTGATGGGAATATAAGGTTGGTTAAGCCAAATATTGAGTAAATGACGATCCTGTTGATTAATTGAGATGGAATCTTGTGTTTTGAGATAATTGGGATATTTCCATGATAATGTGAGACTTGAAATAATTCTCGATTAATTTTGTGACTAATTAATGATGAGTATGATGAGTGTGAGAGTTATGAGCCCATTTGAGGTACCTATGGAGTTTGTTTCAATGACATATGGTAAATTGTAATTGGTGATGAGATGATACATGGCATATCTATATAACGTCAATACTCTATTGTTGCGTTGGCATGCACCATCTTATACTGACTAGTTACATTTATATGCATAGATTCTTGTGCTACATTGTTGTGTTGTTATGCACATATCTTATATTGGACTAGGTGCATTGGTATGCACGAATCTTATTTATGATTGGGTTTCATTGTCATGCACATATATTATATATGACCGATTACATTGGTATTCATACATTTAATACATGATTAGGTGAATTATTATGCATATTTATACGATATTTACATCATTTGAGATGTTATGATGCATATCGAGATAGTGGTTGATACCTCGAGAAACTTCTGATTATGGCGTGTGTGTGTTATTATATATATCTTAATATAAAGCCTATGATGCCCTCTGGTACTATCATGTAGCTTTGGCTCGATAGATGTGTCAGCCCCGCAACGATTGTGATTTCACCTTATACATGACCCACAACGCCATTACACTCATGCATTCCAATGCATTACATCATTGGATTGGTTGATCATCTATAATTTCCATTATTTATGGTTTTATTATATTGTGTACTAACCCCTTTGATGCAGGTGATAGGATTCTTTGTTGTTACAAGCTTATTCAATTTCTCCTACCCAATTGATTGAACCTTCCGGGTACATTTTGGTGTGCTCACCCCTACTCTGTTTCATCTCTATAGATTGAGCACAGGGACCCACACAGGATAACTGATTCATTCTTAGTTGGACTTTTCTACTTCCATCCAAATATTACCTGTGAGGCTCAGACTTCAAGTCGTCGTGGATTCATGGGACTCTCTTTATTGCTTTCTTTTAGAGTATGCAGTAGATGTTCTGAGGCAATCTTGTATCTTATTCTCAGACAATTGTATTATACTCTTTAGTACTGTTTAGATGCTCTTATGACTCTAGATTTTGGGATATTTCTTTTATCTTATGAGTTGTTTCCACTTTATTTTTCTTTCTTTAGTTGCGGTCTATTTTGGATCGTGAAAAGTTTGCTATCAGAGCTCTAGGTTCGTTGGGCTTGTGAGTCAAAAGTAGGATATCTAGTAGAGTCTCGCGGATTAGTATGTAGACGTCCATGCCCATCTTCGGGAGGCTATGGGATACTTGTTAGGAAATGTTTTCATATCTTGCTTCCATTCGTGCATTTCCTTGTATTACCCATTTTGAAAATGTCTAATCTACTTTTACGAAGATGTCTACTACTAGATCTCATTGATTAGTGTGAGATCCACAGGTCATTGATGTGGCTCCCAATCGAGGTCGAGATAGAGTTCGGGGAAGGACCAGGGGTAGAGGACATGTTAGAGGGGTAGCTCCACCTCGAGGGCAGACTAGCTTGACTTCTCCATAGCTTGTTTATGAGCTAGAGGGGCCTATGGATCCTATTCTCAGCCTAGATATACACCTTGGGTTCAGGAGTTACTAATGAGGTTATTGGCTAGATTAGATAGAGCTCCTCCAGCCTTAGCTACCGTTGAGATACTGGTTTCTACCATACGGGTTGGTCCTTCTAGTGCTCTACCGGAGCCTCCTATGATTCATGTGGGTCCTTGTTTAGCTCCAGCAGACCCTCCTATGATTGTTATTACTCTACTATGGGTATCTAGACCAAGTTCGGGTATGCACTTTCAAAGTGTGGCTGTTGCTCCATATATTGCTACTCCCTTATTTATAGTGCCATCGTCTTCATCCAGTCCAGCCATGTATACAATAGAGTTGAAGAGTTTTGAGAGGTTTATGCGACTGGCTTCATCTTGATTTGATGGCACTCTTGGAGATAGAGCTTATGGTTATCTGTCAGAGTGCCATGATCGGTTACGTAATTTGGATATTCTTGAGTCACATGGAGTTGCCTACACTTCATATCAGTTCATCAGCCTTTCCAAGGAGTGGTGGAGGTCAGTGGCAGCTTGTCGACCTATTGGATCTCTAGCTATGACCTATGGACAGTTCACTGAGATATCTTTGGAGAGATTCGTGCCTTATAGCCTCAGACACAGCCGTCTAGATGACTTTGATAGGATAAAACAAGGATCCATGTCTATTTTTGACTATGAGGCTAGGTTTCGTGCCTTATCCAGATATGCCTTGTCTAGTATTCCTAATGAGTTCGAGAGGATCCGAAGATTCGCCAAGGGCTTGGCAGGGTATCTTTAGAAGGCTATGACTTTCTTGGTGTTGGATGGAGGTACTTTCCAGATTGTTCCAGATCACGCTTGTCTGATAGAGCCTATCAGGTAGGACAGACATGTTGATAGGAAGAGGTTCTGTCGACATAGATAATTTAGTGGACACCTTCCACGACATTGAGAGATTTAGAGGCAAGGCCATCAGGGCCAGGCATTTCAGGCAGCTCTTCCAGCATCTGATAGTGTTGAAAGGTCCAGATCTTCTCAGGTGTGTAGTGTACCCAGACGTGATGGGTTTTTAGGAAGCCATCTCAGAGACAGGTGAAACGACCCCAAAAAGTGCCCGAAAATGTGTCTCGAAAGTGCCCAGAATCATAATTTCCATATATCTCAAAATCCGTGCGCAATATTTAAATCTGACTTAGTATTCTTGTTCAGGGGGTCAAATTGAGTGGGAAATGGGACTAACCCCGATTTAAGATCAACCGTATCAAATTTCAAAAATCGCAAAAATGCAATTTGTAGTGAGGTTTCAACGCCCCTGGCGCGACATACCAAGGGCGCACCTCAGTGTAAATTTTGTCTAGTTTTTCTTGTCTGGTCCAAGGATTTTGGGTCTTGGGCCTAGTGTTCCTATGCGTGGAAATGCCTATACTTAGCCTTATTTCACCTTTATATCATTCAAGATATTCCCAAATACTCTCTGAAACACTTAGACAATATTTCATCTCTAAATTTCAAGTCTCAGAACTCATCAAGATTCTAAGGTCATCATTCAAGCTTCAAGTCTCCATCTCTAATCTTCTTCAAGGATTCTCCAAAGCTAAGGTATGTGAATTTCTTTCATTGGTTCCTTTCATTCCTTTTACCAAAAAATTGCATAATTTAAAGTTAGTTTAATCATGGGTCTTACTTACTATGAATTTCATTACACACTAATTTGGGGTTTATGAATTATGATTGTTTTAGCATGTCTTGAGCTATGAATCTAAGATCTATAGTGAGATTTTATGAAGGGTTTTGATGTATATTGCTTGAGAGTATCGATTTCATAAAAGAAAGGTGCATTAGCGAATTACCAAGTATCTATTGATGGTTTTGATTGTATTTTCTAGCATGATTTAACTCTTGAATTGCATGATTTTACACTAGCACTACACACCCACCAAGTGTTTGATAAAATGTCCGGTTAATATGCTTTGGAGTGATTGAAAGTCCAGTGCATGTCTTATGAGTGGAATGACTTTATGATGATGAAAGGAATGTATGTTTATGATATTCTCTTATATAGTATTTTAATGTGACCATCCCTAACTCGAGGGCACAAGAGCCCGGTAACCATGTCGAGGGGTTCGTACCTTGATAGTCAATCAAGGGGCTAGTGCCTTGATAACCGGGTTGAGGATTTAGTACCTCAATCACCAGGGGTGGTAGGGAGTGAGTATCCTCCAATCAATCAAGGGGTTTGTATCTTGATAGCCATGTCGGGGGGTTTGTACCTTGGTCACCAAGGGTGGCAGAGTGAGACGATCCACCAATCAACCAAAGGGGTTTTTACCTTGGTAACCTATGAGTTTTATATGTTGTTATCTTTTTACTCCTTGTATTATATTCTATGTAAGCATATTTTACTTGAGCATTGATCATACATGTTATATTGCTAATATGTAGTCTATTGCCTACTATTATGCATTTCAATTACATTGCCTATCTTTTGTTGCATTGCATCCCATATACTTAGTACATTCAAATGTACTAACGCATACTCTATGCCTACATGATGTTACCATGTAGGAACTGGAGCCCCACTTGATCTTTCTCCTCCACGTGGCTAGTACGACATCTCTCAAGCTCTTTGGTGAGTCCTTCATTTTGGGGATGATGTTTATGATCTTATACTATGTTCTAAGACTATCTTTCTTTTATGTATTTGTTGACTATGAGTGTAAACCCGGTAGCTTGTCTTGGCCCTCGCTAAATATCTAAGTTTTAGAGGTGTTCTTAGGCATATTTGTATTATGCTATGAGGTTTGACTCTCTCTTGTCACTTGATGTTTATGATATGAAAATTTTCCCTTAGCCCCGTTAGTCCCTATTTACTATCTCTCATTGTATTTTATTGCTTCCGCGACCAAGGAAGTGTAATGATATGTTAAGAGGATTGCTTGGGGTCCCTTTGGGTTCCTTATGCACCGTATCATGTCTAGGCCCTAGGCTTGGGTCGTGATAATAGGAGACCACACTTGTTATCATTGTGATGAGATTAGACAGTAGGCACATCATTGTCCTCACTGTGTACCTCTTGCTCAAACTGCAGGTTCTCAGCTAGCTCATCCAGCTCCAACATCGATACCTAGATACACTCTTCATGCTATGAGAGGTGGTGCTATAGGAAGTCGAGGTATAGTGAGAGGTGGTGCTCGTGGTGGTCCATAGGCTAGTGGTGGTCTTTGAGTTTGCTATGCTATTCTAGAAAGAGTTGAGGCAGAGGCCTCTAATGCAGTCATCACAGGTATAATTCCAGTATGCCACCGTTTAGCTTCGATTTTATTTGATTGAAGCTCTACCTATTCATATGTGTTGGCCTATTTTTTCTTCTTATATTGATATTATGCGTGAGCCACTTACCAATCCTATTTGTGTTTCCACCTCGGTAGGTGAATCTTTAATTGTGAATTTGGTGTATCGGGGTTGGGTGGTAACTTTTATGGGGAGGGATAACTATTGTTGGTATGATATTATTGGATATGGTTGATTTTGATATGATTTTGGGTATGGATTGATTGTCGCCTTATCATGTTATTCTTGACTGTCACGCAAAGACAAGGACCCTATCTTGCCCAAACTTTCCTCAGTTGATGTGGACTAGAGCACGTAGCTCCTATCGTAAGGGCGTTATTTATTATATGTATGCTTGTTGACTTATGGGGAAAGCGTGTTTAGCACATTTAGCTCATGTTCATGCTATTTCTCAGGAGCCTCCACCATTGGAGACCACCAGGGTTGCTAGATAGTTTATAGATTTATTTTCGACTAATTTGCTAGGTGTTCCTCCAGATCATGATATAGACTTTCCTATTGACGTGGAGTCAGGCACTAAGCCCATATTTATTGCTCCTTATCGGATGGCTCTGACTGAATCGACGGAGTTGAAGGAACAGTTGGAAGAATTGATGAAGAAGGCTTTATTCATCCGAGTTTATCTCCTTGGGATGCTCATGTATTATCTGTGAAGAAGAAGGATGGCATGATATGTATGTGTATTGATTATCGCCAGCTTAACAAAGTGACCATCAAGAACAAATATCCCTTGCCTCGCATTGATGATCTTTTTGACCAGTTGCAGGGTGCCTTGGTATTCTCCAAGATTGATTTGATGTCTGAGTATCATCAGTTTAGAGTTTGGTAGTCAGATATCCTGAAGACAACTTTTTAGACCCGTTAAGGGCATTATGTGTTCGTAGTTATGTCATTTAGATTGACTAATGTCCCGGCTGCTTTTATGGAGTTGATGAACTAAGTGTTAAGGCCCTATTTAGACATCTTTGTGATTGTGTTCACAGATGATATCTTGGTTTATTCCAAGAGTGAGGTAGATCATATTCAACATTTGAGGAATGTACTTTAGAGATTGAGGGAAGAGAAGTTATATGCTATGTTCTCAAAACGTGAGTTTTATCTTGAGTCCATTGCATTTCATGGTGATGTTATGTCAAAAGAGGGTACTATGGTTGATCTCGCTAAGGTAGCAGCTGTTCATGAGTGGCTAGACCAACATTGGTGACTGAGATTCAGATTTTTCTTGGTTTACTGGGGTATTATCGGCGTTTTGTTCAAGGTTTCTCATCTATAGCAGCCCCATTGACCAGATTGACTCAAAAGGCTATAACAGTCTAATGGTTGGATGATTGTGAGTTGAGATTCCCAAAGCTCAAGGATTTGTTGACTTCAACACCTGTTCTTGCTTTACCCGAGGAGGGAGTTCCATTTGTGGTACATTGTGATGCTTTAGGTGTGAGGTTTGGTGGTGTATTGATGCAAAAGGGGAGTGTGATAGCTTATGCTTCTAGACAGCTGAAGGTGCATGAGAAGAACTATCTTACCATGACTTGGAGTTGGCAACAGTTGTGATTGTATAGAAATTATGGTGATATTATCTTTATGGAGTGCATTGTGAGATCTTTACTGATCACTGGAGTCTCAAATACATCTTTACTCAGCCTAATCTAAACAAGAGACAGCATAGGTGGTTGGAGTTGCTTAAGAACTATGATTTTTCTATTCTCTATCACTCCGGGAAGGGAAATGTGGTGGCAAATGCTTTGAGCCTGAAGGCTACTAGTATGGGGAGTTTGGCATTCTTGAGGGCTGAGGAGAAGCCCTTAGCTCTAGAGGATTAGTCACTTGCTAGGTGTCATTTCTCATCCTCATAGTATTTTGGCATTTGTTTAGGCTAGATCATCTTTGCTTGATCAGATATGTGCTCACCAGTTCAAGGACCCCAAATTACGCATGATTCATAATTAAGTCTTAAGAGGTGAGGCCAAGGTGGCTATTATTGATGTTGATGGTCTGTTGAGGGTTAATGGTAGAGGTTGTGTGGCTAAAGTTGGGGATTCAGTGAGCTTCATATTAGAGGAGGCCCATTGTGCTAGATATTCCATCTATCCGGGTGTGACTAAGTGTATCATGATCTTAAACAACATTATTGGTGGTTTGACATGAGGAGAGACATAGTTGAGTTTGTTGCCAAGTGTTTGAATTGCCAAGAAGTGCAGTATGAGCATCAAAAGTTAGGTGGATCAATGTAAAGGATGCCCATTCTCGAGTGGAAGTGGGACAGAGTGACTATGGACTTTGTCATAGGTTTTCCCATGGCCTTGGGCAAGTTTGATTCAGTTTGGTTGGTATTAATCAATCGATCAAGTCGGCATACTTCATACCAATGAAGACTAGCTGCAGTGCAGAGCAGTTTGCTAGATTGTATATTCGGGACATTATTAGATTGCATGGTGTTCCAGTGTCTATAGTATCAGATAGAGGTTCTATGTTCACTTGTCACTTTTGACGGGCCTTACAACGTGGTTTGGGTACTAGAGTGGAATTGAGTTTGGCTTTTCACCCTCAGATTGATGGTCAGTTAGACTGCACCATTCAGGTATTGGAGGACATGTTTAGGGCCTATGTTATTGCTTTTGGGCCCTGGTGGGACAAATACTTACCATTGGCAGAGTTTGCATATAACAATAATTACCATTCTAACATCCATATGGCACCGTTTGAGGCCTTGTATGGCCGGAGATGTAGATCACTCATTGGATGATTTGATTCAGGTTAGACTTATTATGTGGTGGGTGTTGATTTGCTTCAAGGTGCCATGGGCTGGGTCGGACTAATTTAGAGTAGCCTTTTGTTAGCCCAGAGTCACAAGAAAAGTTATGCTGATAGGAGGGTTAGGCCTTTTGAGTTCTTTGTTAGTGATAGTGTTTGGTTGAAAGTTTTACCCATGAAGAGTGTGATGAGATTTGGAAAGACGGGCAAGCTTAGTCCAAGGTTCATTGGCCTTTTTGAGATTTTGAGGAGAATTGGTGAGGTATCCTATGATTTGGCTTTACCACCGAGACTATCTTCTGTTCATCCTGATTTCCATGCTTCTATGCTCTACCTATACATTCCAGATAAGTCCAATGTGATTTCTTAGGACTCTATTGAGTT
Source organism: Solanum medicagineum (assembly GCA_026153255.1). Taxonomy (NCBI): domain Eukaryota; kingdom Viridiplantae; phylum Streptophyta; class Magnoliopsida; order Solanales; family Solanaceae; genus Solanum; species Solanum medicagineum. Next base: position 13,128 of record JAPFFP010067981.1, read on the forward strand.
GGCTCCAGATTTGTCCTTTAAAGAGGAGCCTATAGCCATTTTGGATAGGCAGTCCGGAGATTGAGATACAAAGATATACCTTTTGTGAAAGTTTAATAGCGACACCATTCTGTGGATGAGGCCGCTAGGGAATTGGAGTCTGACATGCGGGCTAAATATCCCAGCCTTTTTTAGGCTTCAGGTACGTCTCTATTCCTTATGTTGGAGGATGAACATTCTTTTCAGTTGTGAATGATGTAATGACCTGGTTGGTCATTTATGGCATTATATGTAAAATTTACTATTCTGCCCTTTCATAAGTAGTTTTGGGCCTACTTTGAACAATTTGATTGGTTGGGATTGAAATCTTGAGTTTTGAAATTTGAAAATATGAGTTTTGGTCTGTTTGAAAGCTTAAGTTGTTGAAAAAGTGAGCTTTTCTGTTATTTTGAGTTTCGGAGGCCAGATCGAGGATCCATCAATTTCGTAGCTCCAGTATGTTGAAACTGAACTACAGGAAGATGCAGAACTAAACTTGGAGCTAAAACGAGGTTTTTAGGTCCAAAGTTATGATTTTTGTTGTTTTCAGAAACAAAGTTTGACTTTGGTCAACATTCAAAGTTCGGAAGCTCGGATCAGAATTTTGATAGTTCCAATTATTCCTGATGGTGAAACTAATACTAAAAATAGTCTTCCCATAATTTTTGGAGTGTTTGAGGGTAGTTTTGGTATTTTGAGTTATAAACTAGTTTAATTGACTTTCATTGACCAATGTATCGTGGAGACCTTGGAATCGAATATCGATGATTCTATTGAGTCCGGATCACTGTTTCTGGTATGGATACATATAAAGTTTGTGAAATTCTTAGTCTGAATGTGTTTTGGGAGTCAGTTTTGTGTTTTGGCATTGGCTGATGTGAGGGGTATCTGTTGCTACCAAAATTTTACTCCGCCTTCGTGGAAGGACCTCCGCCTTTGTTGAGGTATAGGCACTTTTATGCTTTGCGATCGCGGACAAGGTTCCACCTTCACGGAGTACATTTTAGCTGTGTCATTTTTAAACACGTAAAACTCCATTTTCACTCAATTTTCAATATTTCAAGATTTGGGGGACAATTTTTGACGAGGGATTTCAAAGAAATCTTTTAGGTATGTGTTTCTAACATTGTTTTAAATAATTTTCATTGTTTTTATCTTGATTTTGACTTGAATTTCATGATTTTGAAAGTCCAAAATTATGGATTTTTGGTCTATAATTTGAAGCTTTAAATGAGGATTTTTCCATCAATTTGAACTTGATTTTAGTGGAATTTTCACCCATGAACTCCATTTTTCGTGTAGAATCCAATTGTGATGTCGATTTCTAGACTTGTGAATTTCGAATATATGCCCAAATTCTAACCATTTTTCCCCTAAGCCTAAAATATGCCAATATGGGTATCAAAATACACTGCTTGATGCATAATATCCGATCTTGATGGTTGTTGATGGATCTGTGGATCTTTTGGAGGCTTGATTTGATTGAAAGCTTGTTCGCATGTGATTTCGACATCGAGGTAAGTTCTGCCAACCTTTTTGGGACCGGATTAGAGCTATTAAGCATGTTCATGTGATAATTCTGGGATGTAGATCGAATTGTGTCTAATATTATGATATGATTGAATTTGATCAGAATATGAGGTTGGTTATGCCAAATATAGAGTAAATTGTGATCCTATTGATCAATTGAGATGGAATTTTGTGTTTTGAGTTATTTGGGATATATCCATGATAATGTGAAATTTGAAATAGTTCTTGGTTTATGTTGTGACTAATTGATGATGAGTATGATTAGTGTGAGAGTTTTGAGCCCATTTGGGGTACTTGTGGAGTTTGTTTCGATGCATATGGTAAATTGTGATTGGTGATGAGATGAGACATAGTATATCCATATAACGTTAATACTCTATTGTTGGATTAGTATGCACCATGTTATACTGACTAGTTGCATCGGTATGCTTAGATTCTTATGCTCAATTGTTTCTTTGTGATGCATATATCTTATACTAGACTGGGTGCATTTGTATGCATGGATATTATTTCTGATTGGGTTGCATCGTTATGCACATATATTATATATGACCACACATTTGTACATGATTAGATGCATTGTTATGCACATTTTTTTACCATATTTACATCATTTGAGATATCATGATGCATATTGAGAAAGTGGTTAAGACCTGTGATGCTTTGAGATACTTCTGATTATGGCCTGCGATACCTTATCATATATATCTTTGTACATGACTTGCGACGCCCTTGGGTTCTATCTTGTAACTTTGGCTCGATAGATGTGTACATTGACTCAACGACTATCGTGATTTCACCTCATATATGGCCCACGACGCCATTGCACTCATGCATTCCAATGCATTACATCATTGGATTGGCTTACCATCTATAATTTCTATTTATAATTTTATTATATCGTGTACTAACCCCTTTGATACAGGTGATCGGATTCTTGATTGTTACATACTTGTTCGATTTCTCTTGCACAGTTGGTTGAACCTACTGGGTACATTTCAGTGTACTTATCCCTACTCTGTTTTCCACCTACAAATTGACCATGGGGACCCACACAGGGTAGCTGATTCATTCTGAATTGGACTTTTCTACTTCCATCCAGATCTTACCGGTGAGGCTCAGTCTTCGAGTCACCATGGATGTTAGGGACTCTTTTTATTGCGTTCTTTCAGACTATGTACTAGATGTTATGAGGCAGTCTTTGTATCTTATTTTTAGTCAATTGTATTTACTCTTCAGTACTATTTAGATGCTGTTGTACTCATGACTCCAAATTTCGGGAGATTTCTTTTATCTTATGGGTTGTTTCCACTTTATTTATCTTTCTTTAGTTGCGATTTGTGTTGGGCTGTGACATACTACTACTACAACTACTATTATAATTATTTATATTAAAATTGTATTTTTACTTTTATTATTTGTATGACTATAGTATGATCAATTTAGCTTAACTAGAGAAATGAGGATTCATTGCCAATTTCTATTTTTTTATATTGAGACATAGTTAAATGTAGTTATGTGACTTAGATATTTTAATTCTAGAAAAAAATATTTCTTTCTTCCATGAGAAAACTATCTTTAAAAAGGTCATTCCCAAATTCATCAAAAGTTTTGTGTAAATGTCTTTTACAAAAAGAACTAAACACCTTATAATAAGAATGTTAAACAATGGAGGAATTTTTCAAAGCTTATCAATAAAATATCAACTTCTGGTGCAATAGAAGAAATGGGAACTGCCATTGTTGCATTTTCACGATCACCTTTCTACTGCTTATCCATCTTCTAGTAAGCAATATGAAACATTAAGTCATATATTATGTTAAAATAAAATTTGTGTGAAGTTATATTAGAGAAAATTATAAAAAAAAAATCATTTAAAGACATAAAGATGAAAATTTCTAGTTTTCTAGTAATTTATGTACGTCAATTAATATTTAAAAATATGATTAAAAAAATCTAGAATATTTCAACGAAAAAAATTAGATGTTTTCCACTAGTATTATGCTTTCAGTAACAAGAGCAATGTTTTTTTTTGAGAAATTCAAACTTCTTTGCAACACTTCTAGCATCATGACATTTTTTAAAAAAAACTTTCTATTCCTTTTAAAAGAAATTATAGTTTCAAAAGTTATCCAAACTAATTTATCTTTTAGTATATTGATTTATAACATAATTTAAGAGGAGTAATGATGGTAAGTTAAGTTTCCTATGCTAATTCAGAGTTTGTTCAATTTTATCAAAATTACTTTGCTTATTTAATGTCTATTAATATAACTTTTTTATATGGATATAAATAGTTCAAAAGACTTTAGTAAGCAGTGAGTTTAATCAAGGGTAGAGATTGAGTTTTACCATCTCAGCACAGATTTTGTATCGACGTGATAGCATAATAATTTTCTAAATCATGCATTGTTTGGATTTGAAACAAAAATATTTATCTGTTTTTAATATTTTGTAAAATTCTATCTCTACAAATAAAAACTCATAACACAAAGTTGAGTTGAAACATTACTTACCAATTGAGCCTTGAAATGAGATTCTATGAAGTTAGCTCATCCAACAATTATAAGTTGTAAATACATGTTAAGGTACTTTCAAAATTATTTTAAGTGTATCGAACGTTGTTTAAGGTTGTAATGGTCACGACTCAAGCCTAGGCTTGAAATGACCAAAAAAGGGCCCGAAAATATGCCTCGAAAGTGTCCGGAATCTTAATTTCCATATATCTAAAAATTCGTTTGTTATTTCGAAAATCCGACTTCATATTTTTGTTCAGGGGGTCAAATTGAGTGGGAAATGGGTCTAACCTCGATTTTTAAGCAACCGAATCTAATTATGATTTTCCAAATGGGGCTGAAAACAGTGGGCTTTCCGCGTTGCGCCTGTACAATTTTGGTGACTGTTTTTCCAACTCAGTCCAAGACTTTTAAGTCTTGGACCTAAGTGTTCCCCAATACTCACTCAAATATTTATACAGTGAGTATATAGAGTATTTATACAGAGTATATCATCCTAAACATTCTCCAAACTCACTCAAATACTTAGCCATATTTTCCACTCCTAAATTTAAGTCTCAAAACCCCTTCCAGATCTAAGGATTTCCTTCAAGCGTCAAGCCTCTATTCTCAATCTTCACCAAGAGTTTCTCTAATACTAAGGTATGTGCATTTGAACCATTGGGTCCTTTCACACATGGTTCCCTAATCTCCTTTTTACTCAATTTGCATGATTTAAAGTTGATTTTACAAATGGGTTTACTGGCATGAACTTGCCTACGAACTATGTTAAAGCTATATGAAATTGTGACTATTTTGCTACGTTTTGAGCTATAAATCTTGGATCTAATGTGAGATTTGATGAGGTGTTTTGATGTATATTGCTTGAGGGCATTGCAAGATGTTGATTGATGGTTTTACAATGGAGTTTCTTGCATGCCTTCACTCTTGAATTGCATGGTATTACACTAGCACCATACGCTCTAAGTATTTGATAAAATGTGCGATTGTGGTTTCTTGAGGAATTGAAGGTCCAAAACATGATACATGATATGAATGACTATATTATGTTGAATAGAGCTTGTGTATATGATATACTCTATATAAAGTGTTGCACTAGACCATGCCAGATCCGGGCGGACTAAGAGCCCAGATAACCTTGTCGGGAGAGGGGGTGGGGGTTAGTCTCTTGATAGCCAATTGATGTGCTATCAAAATACAACACATTTGATGCCAAAAACAAGGAATTTTGTGTGTTCTTAACATGATCTTTTTTTATGATTTTTATGTGTTTTTGTTTTGTTATTGCAGAAAAGGCAGGTTGGCATGATTTTGGAGAAAAATTACACATTTTGCTGAAGTGCAGAATACATGATCTCACCTACGAGTCATAACCCAAGTTACGAGTTGTACAGTGATCTCATAGCCAGAAACAAAGAGCAAAAATTAGAAATCTGCAAAGTGGAGGTTAGTGTTACAAGGCCACCCTACGAGTCGTAGGTCTTAATATGACTCGTATAAGTGGAATCGTAGCAAGAAATAGAGAGCCAAAATTTTGGACCAAAAACTGAAGGCCTAGACTACGAGAAGAGCATACGAGTCTTAGCTCAAGCAATGATGCATACTAGTGGGTCATAATAGCCAAGTCCAAAATGTCAATTGCATGATACGAGACTTCGATTATGACTCATAGATTACCCTATGAGTCATACCTATGAGATGTACCTGCTGCCAACTGTCTTTTCTATGTAATTTATAAGTTTAAATTTGTAAATACTATATACACTTTATGTAAGGGTTTATTTGAAGAAGATACTAGACTTGAACGTTGAATATTACCTTTGAATATTCTCTCTGGAATAGTTTAGGATTTTAGTGTAGATTTTAATTTTCTCTTGGAAAATTCATTTTTGGGGAGTACAAATCATACATTGTATTCATTTTCAATCTATCAAGATTGTGGTTTACAACTTGTAGTGTATTACTCTTCATTGCTTTGGGTAAAATTCTAAACTATTTCTTGTATTTGCATATTTGTTTGTTTTGCCTTAGCCATGATTATCTAAGCACCCACAACTTGGGGTTGTGGGAACAATGGGTAGTTGATTTGAAATGACCTAGATTTATTGCATTTCTGTGATCGGGGTTTTGCATGTTTTATCTATTTCCCTTCATTATGATTGTTTTTTGGTTGTGGCCAGCATCAAACCCTACGTACTATCACGATCCCAACCATGGTAGTGATGAATAGGAAAAGAGGAGTAAATGACAGTATTTGATTGATGTGTTCTCATCTAATCAACCAAACCTGACCAAGGGGAGGTTGACTGGGACAATAGGTAACAGTAAGTTGGCATACCATGGTTGCCGACCAAGAGCCATGGTGAAATTCGACCTTCACCATCACAAGAGGGCTAGAAGAACCTAAGCTACCATCCTGCATACGAAGTTCCAATTGTAGTTATTTAGTCTAGGGTAATCCAGTCAACGAACCATGGGTAACATAATTCTCAAGTTGTCCCTAAAATTGAGTGTTTCCCAGCCTAGTAGTATAATAATTTTTTAACTTTATTTTTAAATCAACCCCCCCCCCCTATTTAGAGAATTTAGTTATACATACTTGAAAGGATTGATAGTGAATTCTTGTAGTTAAGTCCCATATCCCTTGTGTATTCAACCCTAAACTTCGATTAGGTTAATTGCTGACAGTGACCCCTTTCTTATTAGAGCATGAACATCATCAAAAATTAGGGCGTCATTGTCGGGGAATACAACTAGGTTTTGACTTGATTTCACAATTAGTTAGTTCAAGTGTTAATTTCTAAATTCTCTTGTATTTTACTTTTATTTTTGTTTTTGTTGTATAATTCTACTTGCAGGGTGTACTAGGTTGTATGCCCAACACAAGGAGCCAAGACAAGCAGTCAACTCTGATCAATTGGGAGATCTATCGACCTTTTAGAAGAATCGCTCAGGTGAATGATGATATCGCGGTCGAGGAAGAAATGAATATCAATGATGATATAGGAAGAGAAGAAAATCAACCCCGGAAGGATGATAGGCCACAACTTAGGGATTTCAATGAGAACGCTTATGGTTGGAACCAATATCATCTGAACCCTATGGTCATGGACGTTACTAGTGTTATAGTGTTGCCTTCAGTACCAGCAAATGCTAAGTTCTTGGTATCAAGTGGACTACATCAAATAGTCCAAAATCGGGGATTGTTCACAAGGCTACCTTCAGAGGATCCCCACCATTATCTCCATAATGTGGTTTTTGTCTGCAATATGAGGACATAAAATATTTCTCTTGATGCCATTGGTTTGCGGGTGTTTCCATTTTCACTAACTGGGAATGTAGTTGTGTAGTTGTCTGAGCTTCCTCCGGGTACAATGACAAGTTGGGAAGAGCTTCAGAAAGTGTTTCTAGAAAGATATTTCCCAAGATCAAAGATGCTAAAGCTCAAAATCAAATAAACAATTTTGAGCAATTGTCGGGTGACTCTGTTAGTACCATATGGGAGAGATTCTCCAAATGCTTGAAGATGGTCCCCGATCATAAGATTATTGATGATGACTTGGCTGAGACTTTTTATCGGGCACTTGACGAGAATAGTCAAGCTTGTGCCGACACAATCATGGGAGGCATGTTTCTTGACCAACCTTTTGCTTTGATAGCCGCTAGGATGGATCAAGTGGTTAAAACCAATAGAGCATGGGTCAATAAGAGCGAGGTGCGATGAGGACTTCTTGTGCGGTCAACACCAACAATGAGCAAGCAAAGGTCAATGAAGAGATTATGGAGCAACTCACTTAACTTCGCACAAGTATGGACTTGGTTTTGAAGCAAAACCAAGCAAGTGTCCAAGCGGTCACTCACCAACCTCCTAAGGCTCCCATATATGAAGATCCATTCTTTGATGAAGATGCTTGTTTGGTGAGCAACCAAGCGGTGGGTTTCTGTAATAACCTCTAAGGGTCTAACTCGGACTATTTGAGGCAAGGTTCTGAGAATCAAGGTCGAAACTACAACCCTGATGGTGTATATAGAGATAACCGAGGTGGTTACTATGAAAGAGCGAGAGTGTCAGATGTTGAATGGGGTAGAAGAGATGGTTATAGCAATGGTCCTTATGTGTTATCCCACAACCGTTATGCTATGCTAAGTACTTCGAGGCTTGAAGAGATGATTGACAAGTTGTTGAAGAGAGCCAATCACCAAGATGATACTTTGAAGGGAATGAAAGCAGACATTTCAAGCATAAATCAAAAGATAGAGTCTCACACTGTGGCGATTAAACAACTAGAACAACAATTTGGGCAAGACTCTTCACAATAGAACCAATGCCAAAAGGACAGCTTACTAAGCAATACGGTTCAAAATCCCAAGAATGATAGGCATTGCATGGCGGTCATGATTAGGAGTGGCAAAAGCACCATCGATCCACCTAATCGGTGATTGAGGATGACATTTGTGAGAGGGTCATTGATAGCAAGTTGGGGATTGAGGAAGAAAGTCCAAAGAGTAATATAGTGTAAGGCCAAGTGGTGGGATAGCAAGAGAAAGTCAAGGTGGTTCCAAAACCACCTCATCCATTCCCCCAAAGGCTCAAGAAAAATGAGGAAGATGGAAAATTCAAGCAATTCTTTTCAATGTTAAAACAATTATCCATCAACATTTCCCTCTTATAAGCTTTGGAGAAGATGCCCAGATACACCAAATATATGAATGATTTGGTGACAAAGAAACGCACTTTGAGTCAAGAGTCACGGGAGCTCCAACAATACAGTGCGATCATGACCAAATGCCTTGTTCAAAAATGAGAGGATCCGGGTGCATTCACGATCCCTTGCACCATTTGTGAGGTTGAATTCACAAGAGCATTGTGTGATTTAGGAGTAAGAATCAATTCAATGACTCTTGCCATATTCAAAGAGCTTGGTCTTGGTACCCCTACTCCAATAAGAATGTGACTGCTCATGGCGGATAGAACCATCAAAAAGACGGAGGGAATACTTCTTGATATGCTTGTTAAAGGTGATAAATTCATCTTTCCCGTGGATTTTGTGATCTTTATTTGTGAGGTTGATTTTGAGGTGTCCATTATTTTTGGAAGAACATTTCTGGCCATAGGAAGAGCCCTGACAAATATGGATTTGGGTCAGCTTCGATTTACGGTCCAAGATGCAGAGGTTGGTGTTTGAAATCCGCCAATCAATGAAACACCTAGATGATTCGAAGAGTGAAATGTGTGCCCTTGATGATTGTTGATAATGGATGACGACTAAGTCGATCCCTGATGTTAAACAAGGCGCTTCTTGGGAGGCAACCCAAGCATATGTGGTGATTTTTAGTTTGTTTCAAATTTATTTGGTTTTTGAAATTTTTAGGTGGTAACATGTTGTTTGTTTTTAAATATAAAGATATTGATTTAGTTGTAATGTTTTGAAGATTGTTGTGTTTTGAGACTTCATCTGCAGGTGGAAGCTTAAAACTAAAGATGTGAAAAAATGGCACCTGAACAGCCTCTACGAGCAGGCCTATGAGTCAACACTACGACTCGTAGTCATACCTCATATAGTGAAACAATGAGCATTAAAAGTTGGCACACACTCTACAAGCCAACCTTACGATTCTTAGGGCCCTCTACGAGTCGTAAGTGGGGTTTGTAGTGCCCAAGTGTGAACTCTAATTTTACTAAGTTTTTAGGCCTTCTACGAGACCAGGACTTACAAGTTGTAAGACAGCCTACTACTCATAGTCGGGGTCTCGTAGCCCCGATCTGCAGCTTTTTCAAAATGTTGACCCAGTTTACTATAAAAGGAGTCAAAATAAATTTTGACCCCTAAATTCAATTCCCTTACCCTAAATCGATGGAGAATCCCCAAACCCACTCCATCTTTCACTGTTCCAATCAATATCTCGGCTAGCCACGTCACTTTCTGGCAAGTACTCCGGCAAGGATACCATTTTCTAGGGTTTCGACATCTTTTGTCCTCTACTTTGCATCAATTTGATTCTTCTCTCATTTGGTAAGCTTCGTGATTAATTTTAGTGCACTATTGTGGTGAGTTTTATTCTTCATATGATTGTGTGCTTTGTCTAATCATGAGGATTCATACCTGTGCGATGATACTTGTGTTTAGATATGAAAATTAGGGTTTAAGTGCTTTGAAAATTCTTTTATGATTTGATCCTTGTTCGAAAATCTTGGGTGGGTAGTTGTAGTTGTGAGAGTGATGGTCATTTGAGTATGGTGCTTGATTGTTTTCTGATCCTTGTGAAAATTATTTTTTGAATTGGATGTTGGAAAACGCGGGTATGTTTTAATATGCCATATCTTGTTAGACTGAATTGAAACTGTATGAATTCTCCTTGCATCTCAATAGATTATGGTGTTGATAACAAGTATGAGTTTAGAGGTGTGTTGCTCTTTGTTTTACTTAGATGTAATATGGGATTGACTTGTATTTTTGGGGAAAGGTTGTTATAATTGCCTAATCTGTTAGAGGGTCTAATTATATGGCAATTTGATGTATTGCTCTGATGATTGCCAATGCTTGGCTTGTGCTTAAAGTGTTTTTGGTTCTTTTGGGTATGTTGTGGGCACTACAGGTGCCTTCTGACTTTTCAGGTATGAGGCATCTCTACGACTCGTAGGTTCCTCTATGAGTCATAGTGGTCCCTCGTAGCAGGCAGCAGTTACCTACGATTCCTTCACATTTCTCATATGGGACCGACCTATGAGTCATAGCATCTACTACGACTCATCGTAGGGGTCTCCTAAGTCTGACTGGGGTTTCAGTAATGCCTCTGGAATAAGGTACAAGGCCAGACTACGACTCATAGGCCACCCTACGAGTCATAACTGCACCTTTTATCTAATTCTAGATTGCATTTTTATCACAGACCTTGGTTCTACAAGTCTAGAGTACAACTCGTAGGACATCCTACGAGTCGTACCTGCATCTCGTAGCTACGGACCTGCAACTGTATCAGTGAATTATTTTCTTTTGATTTCAATATTTAAGTGTTTTTGTTTCTTGTTTTTTGTTATGTGATCATTGTTTGGTCAAACATATTGAAGCTCACATGATTTTGTGTGGTTGGTTTGCAGATTTAATGCCTCCAAAGGATAAAGGAGCAATCCAAACATTTCAATGGAGGTTGGTTGACGAATCCTCTTAGACCAAGCAATCCAAAGGATCTTCAGAATTCCACAGAGTTAGGTTAGATGTTTGAGGCAAATGTGCCTCAAACTAGAGTTCGCACTGCTATGGCTCCGGTAGAAGTTGAAAGTCCCTCCCAATCTAAGGAGGAGGGCAATGGTGATGGGTCCGAGAGTAGCTCACCTCAAATGATACCTACATACACCGAGATAGATTCTGAAGAGGGCTCACAAGACCCACAGGAGGAGGTACAATCACTCACTACTTATGTCGGCTATACAAATAGATAGAGCGTAATAGATGACATATGGATAGAGCAGTTCACACGCCGATGCAGCCCAGATTGCTGAGGAACGAGGTTGTAACCTAGGACCTTACAGACCCCAATATCGGTGCTTGAGCACCGTGATGTTTGATCTTTTTGATCCCAACACTTATTTTCTATTAATGGATACTTTGTTCTTTTTGTTGGAAAATATTTTCGTTATGTTTGCTTTGGATTTGTTAAAATGTTTTGTCTTTAATATTGTTTTTACTCTTGTTTTCGATGTTTAGTTTTAAAATTTGGTTTTTAATATGTGTGTGTGTGTATATATTTATATTTCCGTTATTTGGTTGTCGTTCTTGTCTTTACTTTGAGGACAAAGTATTCTATTTTTGTGGAGTGTGGGAAGTTATGGATTAG
>JAPFFP010067990.1:0-25026 GCA_026153255.1 Solanum medicagineum
ATCCAAGCTAACCATCATATGGTAGATGAAGGTAGTCCTCGGTCCCTACATGGTTACGTCATATTGGCAAATGTATGTGTTAGTATGTTCGAATGTACTAATATGCGTGCATGCGATGCATATGACTTACCAAACCTGCATTCTTTGTTAGATGACAAGGACACATAACATAGAAAAAAGTATATATCCAGTGAAAGGTAGTATTATAATATGCCATGAAATCCATGATGCGTGAATTGCAAAATGCTTGTATAAGAGGGGATAAGACCTCAACTGACATATAAGACCAAGCAAGCTATTACTTGGAATCCTGATGTTATCCCCACATTGGAAAATGAGGTGGTCTACTTGCCAAAGGTAAACCACATATCTCCTTATGGGCCTCCCATTTCGGAGAAGTGATCTTCCTTACGGGCCTTCCCTTTTTGATAGGATTTTCACAATTTTTATCATATCATGTCAATGTTGTAACCGCACCTTATGGGCCTCCCATTTTTGTTATGGTTACCATATGCATATACCTATGCTGGCACATTGTTCAAGGAAAGGGAGAGAACCCTTGGGGACTGACACCCCTAATCCATCGGTGGTAATTCATCATCCCAAAGAATACATATATGTATACATGTTTTTAAAGGAGATACTAGTCATGACAAATAATTTCAATGCATACTTGGGCTTAAAAGCCAAACATCATTTATAATATTTCATACTTGGGCTCAAATACAAAATCATATTTCATGTCATGCTTTTCATGCATTAGAATAGCTCATTCACATATACGTAATGGTGCAAGCACCCAAATTGCTCAAAGAGCCAAATGTCACAGACAACTATGTGATCATATTCGTGTCATAACCATATGACTAAGTTTAACCCACTAATTCATTTTCAAAAGATATGTGAGCTTAACCTACTATTTCGTTTGCATCAAAGTCCAATGCTCATGAATCCATATGCTACGCATAGCATGTGAATAGCAATGAGTAATGTAGATTCAATCTTAAATCAACAATATAATATAAAAATCATGTAAATCCATGAATAAAATCCACATTCAAATCACAATTTAGATTACCCATGCTTGAATCAAACTTTAAAGGGATAATGCATATTCTAATATTCATAATAATCGAGTAGTTCAACATATTAGGGCTTAAATCAACTTCAAATCATTAATAAAGCATAGCTCATACTTTAACTAAATTTAATAAATAATAATATTGAAAACCCATATTAAAGTAAGTAAAATTTCATGAAATTCAATTGCAAAAGAGTTTCGGTTTTCATGGTTGAAAGGGACCAAGAATCAATTCCACATACCATAGCTAATGAAGAAGATTCAAGAAGAAATTTGAAGAAGGATGAGACTTCCCTTGATTCCTAAGCTTAGATTCACAAGAGTTCCTTGAGAGAGTGTTCTTAAGAGTGGTTTGAGAGAATTCAAAGTGAGTGAATGAATTTGAATGTTAGGAATAAAGAATAATTCATTTGAAATTCTTTAGGTAGCATAGAATGTCATAAATGACCCTTTTAATAAACCATAGTTATGAAAATGTCATTAATGAAATGAGTAAAAAATTGATGAAGTCGTGTCTCAAGGAGGGTGGTACGGTTCGTGATAGGCCATATGGACCGTACACTTGCCCATGATCCAACACTAGGAATATTTTCACTTAACGGAGGTCCGAAATGGTAATCCCATACTTAGAAAATTACACATAGGTTTCCATATGGAGGGTGCTATGGATCGTATCAAGCCACACGGTCTGTGTGCCACCTCCATTCCACTTCACTTAGAAAAATTCTCCATGATAATGTTTTGAGATGATGATCTAACACATAGAAAAAATTTCATTTCGAAACCCAAATAGGAGGGCATACAGACCATAGCCCCCCATATGAACCATATACTTGGCCATACCACTGCACTGGGCTCAAACTATAGAGTCTCAAGCCCAAGGCTACCACATGGCTCACCACACGATCTGTATGGATTCACACAGTCTGTGTGGGGTCCAAGTGTGGCATACATTGGTCTTAAACTCCACATTAAGGCCCTTACACCCCACACAAGGCCATGGGCCACTCCAAGGAAGGTCCACATGGTCCATATGGCCTCGCATGGACTGCGTAGGCAACAATGGAGCATCAACTTGGTTCAAAACTTTTTGAACCAAATTCCCAAGCTTCTGTAAGGTAGTAAAATATCCGGGTCCTTTGAGATATGAACCCATAAGACTGATCTGGCAGAACCAACTTTCTAATGACCCCATGCTGCGGGTACCATCTAGATTAGTGATATAACTCCCCAAATATGTAAAAATATTAAACCACTATAATCGGGGGAGTAGAAGATGTGTGCTCTATCTATGGGTTCAATCCTCGTATGGGATAGTCTCGAGACCCAATGATCAAAGTCATCATAATTATAACAACCCTAAGAAGAATGACCTCCAAAATTGTAGCCACCACCTGTTATATAGGAAGTAAGCCCGAACCCCTAAAACTCTGGACAAGCCTAGAACTAACTTTCTGAGATCTTTAACGGGACATATCATGAGAGTCCTTGCTCTTGGCGACGTGTGATCCATCTCTATTATCCAGGGGACCACCCCTATATAGCAATTGAGGCTCTTTGACACTAAACATGCCTAGCCTATCGCCAGCAACATATGATCACCAGACAATCTCTAACATAGTGACTTTCTACACCACACTCATAACACTCTCCACCAAAAGCGGCATGTGAAGAAGACCCTGTTGCAACAAAAGGAATCCTATGACTTGAATGTTCATGCTGCAAATTTTGGCTAAAACCTGAATTCTGTTTATTTTGGGCACCATAACCTGCCTGACCTCCTCACACTGCTACTGTATGGTTGAAAGGTTAAAGAGAAAGGAAACCATAACCCGTCTGATAACCACAACTGAAGCTATCAAGAAAAGCCTGTTCCATAACCCTCACATGGCTCATAACTAGAAGAAAATAGGTGGTACTACTACAAAATGCTCTGATGCCAAATAGAGTGGTAAAACCAATCCTTTAACAACTCCTTAGCTTAAATGTTGCTCTATAGAGAAGAAGGTAAGGGCATGTTCGGCCCACTCCAAAAATCTAACAAAGTAGTCCGAAATAGATGATGAAACCTATTAAGGGACTACTGATTCATATTTTTCCTGAGAACTACCTGTCATAACTCCAGTTTGATTTGTAGAATCCTCGGACATGATCGTCAGTAACCTCATGCTATCTATCTAAAAGAGAGTAAATTCCAGTAAAACTATTTTATAAATTATTCAAAGCCAAAGTAAATGACGAGGAGTCAAGAACTGGAATTTCCTAATAATGCCCCTATAAGGTCCCAAAGATAGGATATGAATGTGTCTGCATCGATTCGCAAGACTTTGCTAGGCATTACTAGCATGGCAATGATTTTGGTAAACCTAGAGTACTCATACCAAACATTTATGACTCGACCACTCAGGTTATAATGCCACCTACTCCTAATCACCAAGTAAGAACTATCACAATAAGAAGGAGAAATAGAAAACTAAAGAAATAACATATACGAACACACCCAAGGCCTACCATTAGTTTGTAATCGAGGATCTAATAGATTAAATAAGAGTAGAAGGCTTCTACCAAATACTATATCAATACAAGTTGTCTCTAAATAAAAATTAAAGACTAGCAAAACATTTATAAAATGAAAATCGATGAGTCTGAAAGTTATAACACGGTGAATGGGAACCCAAAGGGACCCCAAATAAGCCTCTTAGCATATCAATCACACATCTTAGGCCATGGAAGCAAAATAACAACAACAAGAGATATTAAAAAATAGAAGTGGGACTAAGGGAAGTCTTTGATATTCTTAAAAGCATAAAAGAGTCAAGCTCATAGCATAAGTACATCATAATATCCAACAATACTCCTAACGTGGAATAGAGCGGAGGCCAAGACACTTTATGGGCGCACCCTCATAATAACAAGTGTTCAACATGACAAAGACTCAAAATAGCAAGAATAATGTAGATAGTGCCCTCGGACTTGAGGACTCACGAATGCTTATCTCTAAAGTACCAAACTAGCCATGTGGAGGATGATAAAAAAGAGCTCCAGTCCTTACATGGTAATATCATGTAGGCATAGAGTATGTGATAGATAATCTCAATATATCTGCATGATCAATGCTCATAATAAATATACTTGTAAATTATTCATCTTGCACAAAAATACATACATACATATATATATATCATACATTTGTGGGAAGTGACCTCAACTGACTTGACCAAAAAGCTACAACTTAGACTCCTAGGCATGACACCCTCTTGGTTCAGGTAACCGGACATGACACCCCCCAACGTAGTGTGGTCTTCTTGCCAAGCCAAACTAAACATGATAACTTGAAGTAGATGGATCCACTAGTTTAGCAAAAGTAATAATCATTACCTTATGGTGGCACATAGTTTAGAGACTAAACACTTTATATAAGGACCGCTTGAGTCCATCCCCCATCTTAAGCCTCAATTGGTGATAAGTCAAATCCCACGGAATACTTTAAATAATCATACTTTAATAATAACATGAATAGCTTGTAAGAACCTGAATTTAGTAGCTCATAAACATTTTTTATCTCTAGTAATGAGCGTAACTTGAATGTGAGAGTAGATCATAATCATACATGAACCCTTGCTTTAACATGAATGGCTCACATGAGGTTAAAATCTTAGAATAGGACTTAATTTGATGCTTGTAAAATCATAGACAATTTTCATGAATTCAATACATACTTGAAAGCACTTAATCATCATGAAGTCACTTCAATTGTAAATCATGTAATAGATCATCAATAACTTGAGAATTATTTTCATGACATTTTATCAAACTCATGGTGGGTTCATGATACTCTTTCAAATCATGTAATTCAAGATTGAAATGAAATAAGTAAACTCAATGTAAATCAACCCAACATGTAGTAAAAACCTCATGTAGGGTATCTTGAAATCTATTACAAAAGCTCATGATAGTTCATGGTTTCATAGCTCAAAACATGCATAGTATCAATGGACAAACCAATTCGTGCAATAAGCTTCAAAATAGATCGTCATTCATAATCAATGAATACTTCATACAACCCCAACATAATTTACCCTAATAATCCATAATAAGAGATACCCATAAGTAATATAACTTGAAAACATGCAATTTTCATAAAAATGAAGGTTGGGCTACAAGGGTGAAAGGACCCAATGGAAACCCACATGCCTTAAACCTTGAGTTCCTTGAAGTTAACTTGAACTTGTTGTAGAGCTTGAAATGAATTATTCAGTTCAAAAATTGAGCTTGAGATCCTTAGATTTGAATGAGAGAACTGATAGAGTCTTAGAGAGGTTTGAGAGAGGGCTTTGTGAGTTATGGTGTTGAAAAATGGCTAAGTATGGGTGGTTTCATGTTTAAGTGGGCATGGGGCTTTGACCCCAATGCCCTTGGCTAAAATAAAATTCCATGGAAAATAATATATTGGTCTGTGCCCTTGGCACGTCTCGGACAAGACGCGGAGTTGTTATTACACAGTGGCGCACCCCTGGCGTGTCACGTCTTGGGCGCAGACAACCACTGGCAATAAAAAATTAGCGCAATTTATTTTTCGCTATGGGTCCTCTAAAATTAAGGTTATACCCATCTCCCACTAAATTTTCTCCCCGTTAGAAAATATGAAATCGGATTTTTGTAATAATTCACGAACTTTAAGATTTATGAAAATTACGATTATGGGGCATTCTGAAGCACATGTGAGGCATTTCAATATCTCCCCCTTGGGAACATTTGTCTCCAAATGTTAAAGAATATATGTAAGAGAAGTAATTATGAAAAATTAGGCCGACATGAATGTAATAAATGCATTTAAACATCATTTTCAATAATCTAAACATGAATGTCAAAAATCACCAGGAACTTGTTACCACAAAACATGGATCCATCCAAAATGACATGAGGGCTGAAAATTAATACTTGAAATCATGTTGGGGACTTAAATTATTACCTTTGGCTTGAGTACAGTGGAAGAGATATGGGTATCGTTTGTTCATATCTGCTTCAGCTTCCCATGTGGCATTTTCAACATGTTGATTCCTCCGAAGGACCTTGACGGAAGCTACCTCTTTGTTTCTCAACCAATTCACTTGTCTGTCAAAATTCTCCATCAGGACCTCCTCATAGGTCAAATAATCTTCTACAATATCCACAACCTCTAAGGGCAATATAGTACTTGGGTCACACACACACCTCCACAACATGGACACATGGACGACCGGATGAACCATATTCATCTCAATAGGCAACTCCAACTCATATTCAACCTTACCAACTCTCCTCAAAACTCTACAAGCACCTACAAACCATGGACTCAATTTTCCTTTCTTGCAAAACTGCACCACACCCTTCATAGGTGAGAATTTCAAGTAAACCCAATCACCAACATTAAACTCAAGATCTCTTCTCCTCACATCGGAGTAGGACTTTTTTTTGCTAGGCTGTTCTCAATCTAACCCTTATCAACCTCAACTTCTCCAAGGTCTCCATGAAAAAATCCAGACCTAGCAAAGCCATCTCCCCCACTTCAAATCACCCAACAGGGGATCTATAACGCCTACTATATAAAGCTTCAAAGGGAGCCATACCAATGCTAGAGTGGTAGCTATTGTTGTATGCAAACTCAATAAGTAGAATATGTTAACCCAACTACCCTTAAACTCCAAAACACAAGCTATAAGCATATTCTCAAGAGTTTGGATAGTCCTTTCTACTTGACTATCCGTTTGAGGATGAAAAGCCATGCTAAGTTAACCTTGGTACAAAGACCTCTATAGAAGGACCTCCAAATGTGAGAAGAGAATTGAGTACCACGATCCAAAATGAAAGACAAGGGCACCCCATGTAATCTAACCATCTCATGGATGTACAACTTGGCATAATCTTCGGCACCATAAGTGGTTTTGACAATTAGAAAGTGAGACGACTTTATCATTCTATCACAACAACCCAAATAGAGTCAAAGTGTTTACTAGTCTTAGAATCCAACCACAAAATTCATGTTGATCTCTTCCCACTTCCAAGTAGGAATATCCATGCCATGGGCTGGGCTACCCGACCTTTGATGTTCGATTTTCACTTGTTGGAAATTGTGACATTCGGATACGAATTTGGCAATATCTCTCTTCATACCACCCATCAATACACCTCCCTCAAGTCTCTATACATCTTTGTAGAACCGAGGTGAATAGAATATGATGAAATATGAGCCTCCTTCAAGATCAACTCTCTTAAGTTATCAAAAGAAGGCACACACAATCTACTTGGTACCTAAGGGCACCATCTCCTCCTTGGAGAAAACCTCCACTTTACCATTCTTAACCAAGGCCTTCAAGTGTGTCAAACTGCGGTCAAGATCTTGTTTTAACTGTACTTCCTCAATCAAAGAAGATTTAGAACCATCAACAACCACTACACCACCATTTTCAACTTCATACAACCTAACTCCCAATCTAGCCAACTAGTGAATATCTCTAGCCACCTCTTTGCCACCATCACCAATATGAGCTAGACTACCAATGACACTCTACTTAGAGCATTGGCCACAACATTAGCTTTGCTGGGATGATAATGCACACTCATATCATAATATTTAAGGAGCTCTAACCACCTTCTTTGTCTCAAGTTAATATCTTTTTGGGTGAACATTTATTGGAGACTCCTATGATTGGTAAACACATCAACATGAACCCTATACAAATAATGACGCCAAATTTTCAAAGAAAACACCACGACCACCAATTCATGACTATGGTTAGGATAATTCTTCTCATGCACCTTAAGTTGTCTTGAGGCATATGCTATCACCTTTCCATTTTGCATCAAAACACACCCTAAACCAATTCTTGAGGCATCACAATAAACCACTAACCCTTCCGATCCTTCCGGTAGAGCCAAGATAGGACCGGAGACAAGCTCACCCTTCAAGGTTTGAAAACTCTTTTCACATTCATCGATCTAAACAAAGTTTTCCTTCTTTTGGGCCAAATTTGTCATAGGAGAAGTAATAGAAGAAAGTGACTAACAAACATCCGGTAGTAACCCGTTAACCCAAGATATTCCCATTATCCAACGAAGTCAAGGATCTAGGCCAATTTCTTATAACCTCCGTCTTCTTAGGATGCACCTTAATGCCATCACCCCACACCACATGCCTTAGAAAAGCAACCTTTTTCAAACAAAATTCACATTTTTCATATTTTTCAAACAACCTCTCCTCTCTCAAGATTTGCAACACCATCCTCACGTGATTCACATATTCTTCCTCACTCCAAGAATAAATCAATATATCATTAATAAAAACCACCACAAATATGTCAAGGTAGGTTTTAAAGACCGTATCATGAGATCCATAAAAACAGTCGGTGCATTAGTTTTGGTTAAAGACCCTATTCATGAGATCCATAACTATAGTCGATGCATTAGTCAACCCAAAGGGCATAAACATAAACTCAAAGTGCACATACCTATCTTGAAAAGCCATTTTGGGAATATCACACTCCCTTACCTTCAGTTGTTGGTATCCAGACCGAAGATCAATCTTAGAAAAGTGACTAGCCCTTTGTAGTTAATCAAAAAGGTCATCAATCATTAGTAGAGGGTACGTGTTCTTTCTAGTAACCTTATTAAGGTACAAGTAATCAATGAACATTCTAAGTTAACCATCATTTTTCTGCATAAATAACGTTGGTGTACCCCAAGGTAACTTACTAGCCTTATATAACCCTTCTCAACAAATCCATCAATTGATCCTTCAACCCCTTCAATTTCATCGAGGCCATATAGTATGGGGGAATGGAAATGGGTTGAGTATCAGGAAGGAGGTCCATATCAAAGTCTATTTCCCTTTCTGAAGGAACACCGGGAAGCTAATTGGGAAAGATATCTAGAAACTCATTGACCATCCGAACTGACTCCATGGGAAGAACTTTGAACTCAGTATCCCTAACCCTCACAAGATGGTAAAGGCAACACTTAGAAATCAGCTTTTGGTCTTTAAGAAAAGAAATGAATCTACCCTTGACCACCACATTATGACATTCCCATTGAAGGACAGTCTAATTAGGTGTCACTCCCTAAAGTCACATTAAGGCGGACTGACGCCCCTTGAAGATAAGGCTTAGGAAAACCAACCTATACCTATTCATATTTGGTACATATTATAAGGGGTTTCCATGTTCAACACGCTTTCAAAAAATTAGACAGTAGTTACAAGCCAAAGGGAAACACATATGACTAGGCCGTTGGAGCCACGTTGTCTAAAGTACAAGACATGACCCCATTTTAATTTACATAGTCTACAAAGCCTCTAGATAAAGAAAAATTTCTAATAAGGTTTTGGACATGCCCTTCCTCAACTAACTATACAATGTAAAAGTACAATCTCTACACACACGCAAGCCACGAAACAACCTGGAGCTCAGCAACAATAGCTGGATACCCTATACTCCTACTGGAGAGATCTACTAGCACTTGTATGTACAACATGAAATGTAGGTCCCCCATAAGGGACGTCAGTGTGAGATAATGTACTGAATATGTAAGGCAAGAAATATTGTATATGAAGTAATAAATCAAATGAAATCATGCACTGGTGTAAGGATAAGAGACCACCTATAGTCATACTATGGAATTATGAACTTTATGTTCTTTTTATTACTTCACCTTTACTGTATAATCTGTGTACAACATGTAATATAAATGACCAAATTATCAGTGGCAAATATATATTAGGATTGACCCATGCCAAGCATTTCCTTTCAGCCCTGGCTACCCCTTGTAATAGGATCAACCCTTGCAAGGTGATTATTCCACACCTAGGGATACCATCGATAAATAAGCAACTCAATTTACTTTATCTTTCAATTACTTTTGAGATAATTCTTTTGGTGGTCATAATATTTCAGTTGTAGGACTATATATATAGCATGTAACATGTAAATAATCATAAAAGACAATACTATAATGAAAGGAGTAGGTAAGAAAAGTAATGAAAAGCGTAGGAGACGAAACAACACATGAACTTTGTTTAGCAGAAAGAACTTGTCTATCTTGGTATTCAAGTATGTATGCAGATTTGCAAATGACTATGTATGTGAGCATATATACATGTGAATGGGCCTTTGTGTGGCAAGGAACGATCTAGGATCCATGCAAAAAAATATGAAATTAAGTAGCCTTACATACCTCGTTATACGACCTCGTCATTACCTCGAAGTAGCCTCCTTTTCTCCCAAGTTGTTATTTAAATAAGTGAGGGTAATAAAACAAGTATTAATTATTACTAAACATGTCTTGGCAGTCCAATCTAATTTTTAAAAAAAACTTCGGGCAGCAGCCCGTAAGCATCGACCCAACCACGTTATTTCATCTTTTCCACCCCTAAGCATATGTGTCTACTGCCCATTCCATATACATGGTGTATGCAATGTAGTTTATCTCCATAACATGGTTGAATCAGTCCACAATTCATAGCACACACCAACTCCACACAACATGACATTATTTAACACAACATTACGTCATTTTTCTATATCTTGACGTCAACAAGTCAAAACTATTTGCAAATTAACCAAACTGTCCTCAACACATCCATAAATAAAATCATCCTGAAAAAATCCCTAAAATAGTACCAAAACAATCATGAAGGGCGTGAGTCAATAGCCTTCCCTTAATCAGCCCATAATTTCCAATCAAAATCACAATTAAGATAGCACAATAAAACTCATTTTAAGTGAACCAAAAATCAGGGTAGCAACCTTAGATTAATATCTATAACTTAAACCTTGTTAATAACATCAACTTCCCATCGTAATCTATCCCATAAATCATAGAGAAGTGAACAAACAAAAGGCAAGTGGGCAGCAACTTTCTAAACACATTCTTTTCCACTTTTGTTCAGAAGCATAACTAGCATATAGTTCTTGTTTTTCATAGGAAAAGTGTATAAAATACTTGGATATTTCTACTTACCTTAGGCTGTTAGATTCGGGTTTCCTTCAAGAAACCTAAAGGGTTTTTTTTGTTTTGGCCTTGTGAAGTGAAATATAGAGTAAAAGAAAGTCTTTAGCAAAGCTGAAACTTGTTCCAAATGAAATGACGTGAGGGACTGTTTTTAAGCCCTTTTAAAATGGATAGCTTTTTTTTGAATTTTTAATGAATTTTCAGCTATATAAAGTTAAG
This sequence comes from Solanum medicagineum, assembly GCA_026153255.1. Lineage (NCBI taxonomy): Eukaryota > Viridiplantae > Streptophyta > Magnoliopsida > Solanales > Solanaceae > Solanum > Solanum medicagineum. The sequence continues at coordinate 11,285 of JAPFFP010067990.1, forward strand.
TGGGTGATGCTCCTACTATATCCTTTCACATGGACTTTCCTGAGTCTTAGTTTGGTGGGCTTGGGCTGCCATTTTTATCTTATATTCCACTTTGTTTAGGCAAAAATGTTAAGAAGATGTTGAATGTAATTAGGCCTTTCATGTAATTATCTTGGTTGCTAATCTTTCTTGTACATAATGCTATCTCATGTTGTGTAATTGCACCCTTAGCTTGGGTGTTATTTATTATCGGACTTGGGCTGTTTCGGTGTCGAGTCTCATCTTTGTCTACCTAGCATATTTAAGCTAAGCAAATAGGCGACTCACCTTCTAGCTTCCTAAGGCCTAAAAGCACCTCAAGTGAATCATCTCATTTAAGGCCTCTACTTCCCCGATTTGGCTTAAAACTTATATGCGCTCTGTCGTCTTAAACGTTAGACGTACGCATAACATTCTAAGCTGAAGCTTAAGCACTTTCAGAAATTGGTTCTAATTTGATCAAACCATATCATGTTTCATTCGCATAGAACTAGTACACGTAAGATGTGGCGTGTTACATCCTCCCCCCCCCCCCGTCTTAAGAACATTCATCCTCAAGTCTTAGCATAATTGGATAGCTTAACCAAGTTTAAACCTTGACTTCAACAAACTTTTGACAACACAACAAGTATTCAATCATATGTACCTATTAGTGCCCCAACTCTTAAAAGTCTAATGTATAAGCCCAAAATATATCTTCGAGTGTCTAAATGGTGCGTTCTTCTTGACCGTCTATTTGAGGGTCGAAAGCAATACTCAACTTCACTTGTGTACCTAAACTCCTTTGAAAGGATTTCCAAAACTTTGCAGTGAATAGAGCTCCCCGATCAGATATAATGGAGATTAGGACTCCATGTAGCCTGACTGTCTCTTTGTGGTATAATTTTGGCATACTCTTTAGCTGTACAATCACTCTTGAAGGGAAAGAAGTGTGCTGACTTTGTAAGTCTATCTACTATTACCCATATGGAGTCAAGCTTTTGAAATGAGTGAGGCAACCCAGTAACAAGATCCATATTGATCATATCCCACTTCCATGTTGGAAGCTCTATACACTGCATATAACCTCCCAACTTTTGGTCATCTACCTTGACTTGTTGGCAATTTGGACATTGAGCCACAAAATATGTAAGGTCCTTGTTCATGCCTCCCCACCGAAAAATTCCCTTCAGATCTTGATACATCTTAGTTGATCCTGGGTGAATGGAATACCTTGAATGATTGGCTTCTTCCATTATCCTCCTTCTTAGTCCATTAATATTGGGCACACATATTATGGCGATAAAGTACTCCATTTTGTGCAATTTCAAAGCCTTTCATCATACCCTAACTCAACTTTTCCTTAAGTCTCGTAAAGTAGGATCCCTGAACTGTTGTTGTTTCACCTCCATCACCAATGAAGATTTTGCAACATTATGCACAACAATGCCTTCCTTTGGAGTTTCAAGGAGGCGAACTACTAAATTTGCTAGTTGACGTAGATCCGTAGCCACACCGTAACTTACCATGGGTTGATCATCAGTATTCGTGATTGCCTTATGACTCCGAGCATTGGCTACCACATTTCCCTTCCCGGGATAGTGTAGTATATCAACGTCGTAATCCTTTATTAGCTCTAGCCATCTATGTTGCCTTTAAATTTAGGTATATCTACTTATAGATGTACTGCAAACTCTTATGATCAGTATATATATCAATGAGTACGTTGTACAACTAGTGGCACCATATTTTCAAAGCAAACACAACCATTGCTAACTCTAGGTCATGTGTTGCATAGTTTCTCTCATGCAGTCATAGTTGTCTCGAAACATAAGCAATTACCCTATCATGTTCTGTCAGTACACATCCTAATCCAACTCCTTAAGTATTGCAATGCACCGCATACCCCTCGATGCCTTCTAGAAGTATTATCACAGGCACAGAAGTTAGCCTACTTTTCAACTCTTGGAAGCTCCTTTTGCGTGCATCATTCCATTTGAACCTAGTTGCCTTCTGTGTTAACTTCATTAGAGGTGCAGAAATACAAGAAAAACCCTCAACACATCTCCTCTAATAACTTGCCAAACCTAGGATGTTTCGAATTTCCGTGGGTGTTGTTAGCCTTGGCAAATCTTTCACAGCCTCTGTCCTCTGTGAATCAACCCTTATTCCTTCATCGGATACAACATGACCGAAGAATGCCATTGACTTTAACAAAAATTCACATTTATAAAACTTAGCATAAACTTTTGATCACGAAGAAGTTGTAACACCTATCGTATGTGATTTGCATGGTCCTGATCTGATCTTGAATGTATGAAAATATCTTCAATAAATACTATCACGAACAAATCCAAGAATAGCTTAAATACCCTATGCATCAGATCCGTAAAAACTGTTGGTGCATTATTTAGCCCAAATGCCATAACAAGGAATTCAAATTGACCACAACGTGTTCTGAAAGCTGTCTTAGGTTTATCTTTCTCCTTCATCCTCACTTGTTGATAAGTTGATCTCAAATTAAATTGTGAAAAGCATTTGGCACCATGTAACTGATCAAATAAATCATCAATCCTGGGGAGAGGGTACTTATTCTTAATTGTCACCCCATTCAATTATCGATAGTCGATACACATTCTCAAGGTGCCATCCTTTTTATGTACAAATAACACTAGTACACACCAAGAGGACACACTAGGTCTTATAAAACCTTTTCCAATAAGTCTTTTAACTACTACTTTAGTTCACGTAATTCTGCTGGGGTTATTCTATATGGAGGGATGGAAATAGGTTGAGTGCCTACAAGTAAGTCAATAAAAAAATCTACTTCTCATTTTGGAGGTAAACCTGGAAGATCATCAGGAAAATACATCAACAAATTCATTCAATACTGAAACGAATTGAGGAGTTGGTGATTTCCCTCCATATCCCTCCCTCTAACTAAATGACATATATATCATTTGGATATCATCTTCCATGCCTTAAAATAAGAGATAAACTTACCCTTTGGTGCCCTAGTATTGCCTTCCAATTCTAGAACTGCCTCATTTGGAAAGTGGAAGTACACTCTCTTAGTTCAGCAATCCATGGTGCAATAGCAAGAAGCCAACAAATCCATACCCATTATAACACCAAATTTCACCATTTCTAGCTCACTAAGGATAGCTAATATGTCAGGTTACAAATAGTTACTACACAGTCATAATAAACTATTTTAGCCATAATAGATTCACCGGTTGGTGTAGACACTTCAAATGGTTTGTTTAATAATTTAAGCATTCTCTTAATCTTCCCAGCACTAGTTGAGTGATGTGTGGTAGTGTAGAACCAGGGTCAATTAATGCGTATACATTATATGAAAAGATGGATGATGTACCTATGACCACATCGGGTGAAGCTTCAAAATTTTGATGAATCCCCAGAGCACAAGTGCGATATTGGACTCCACTAGAGCTGCTACCCCTCTAACACCCCTGCAACAACCTGTAGGTGCTTGCTTACCCCGACTTAATGTAGGAACAAATGATGATGATGAAACAGCTGACCTTGTAGCTTCTGCTATATCACTCATACGTCTCCTCGGGTAATCCCTCATCATATGCCCTGGCGCACTACACAATAACAAGTATCTGTGCCAAGATCACATATACCTAAATGACTTTTTCAACACTATTTACAAGGCTGCTTAGGAGTCATTTGCTAGCCTACCGAATATCTTGTTGTCCGTGCACCTTGTCCCTCACCTCGTTGACCAAAATGATCACTTCTATAACCTTAAAATTGTGGTGGAGCACTGGCTGCAGAGTAAGAGGATGATGACCTAGGTGGTCTATTAAAAAACTGAGGTCTAAGCTCACCTTGGGATTGTGTAAACTGCCCGGTGGATCTGGCCTTCTTAGATTGCCTCCTTTCTAACTCTTGTGCCCTTCTCCTTTTCCTCTGATCCTCTAGATTCTGTTCAAAAGCTTGCATCCTTGCTATATCCATGTTTTTATTCAAAGCAACAATGGTACAATCTCTAACCAGATATGAATCCAACCTATCCATATATCGGTGAACTCTATCTGCCATAGTAGCAACTATAATAGGAGCATACCTAGCTAGGGAATTAAATAGGATGCTATACTCCCTCACGCTCATATTCCCTTGGTGAAGATTTACTAACTAATCTGGACAGGCCTCTTGGATTTCTAATGGCAGGTATTGGTCAAGAAATGCCTCTTTGAGCTCCTTCCAGGTAGTTGGAGGTGTATCTATATCCTTGGCTTACTTCCAAGCTTCATACCACAATATAGCCATATGTTTCAACCTATATGTCACTAATACAACAACTTCTGTACCACTCACATGCATAACATTTAAAATGCATTGAATCTGGTAAATAAAGTCTTGTGGATCTTCATTAGGATCTGACCCAATGAAAGATGGAGGGTCCAAATTAAGGAAGTCATGTATCCTCGTGTTAGCTTCCCTATTTGTACCACTTTCACCTATAAGTGGCCTTCTTGTCTTTGACCTTGTCTAGAAACTATATGAGTCAATAGTTGGATTGCATTTCTTAGATCCGGCACAGTGGAATCAATACGTGGTTCTGGGGAATTTCACTACTTCCTGGTTTATCAGGAGCTGGAGAAGTTGGAGATGTCTATGACACAGACTCATTTTGAGCCTCATTTCGTTGTCTGTCTCGACCGGGTACACCAACTACCTCTTCTACTTCCTTTCCTTTGCCTTTGCCTTTGCTTTTACTTGTTTCTGGCATATTTGAGTACAAAACAATTTAGATGTCACATGCAATCCACCTATTATACTTGGCTCTTTGCCACGATCTAAAGAATGAAAAGAAAGTGACAACTAGTAAATGCCACATAGCCTCCTGGTTATAAATGTGCTGCACAACACATCGATAAAGAAACCTCTACATAGATACGCGCTTTGTAGACTCCTTTGGACGACCCGCTCTGGTACCACTTTTGTCACGCCCCAAAGACCCATTAAGGCAAAATGGCAAACATTGCCGATAAGACTCGGGAGAACCAACCGATACCCATTCAATTTCTATACATACTATAAGGGGATTCTACACTTCACATGCTTTAAAGAAAGAAGACAATAATAACAAGCCAAAAGGAAACGCATATGACTAGGCCGTTAGAGCAACGTTGTCTAAAGTACAGGACATGACCACACTTTAATTTACATAGTCTACAAAGCCTTTAGATAAGGAAAAGTGTCTGATAAGGGTCGGGATAGGCCTCGCCTCGACTAACTATAAAATGAAAAAATATAAGCTCTAGACACACACAAGCCTCGAAGCAACTTGGAGCTCAGTAATAGCATTTGGATACCCTATACTCCTACTGGTAGATCTACAAGCACCTGTACCTATAGCATGGAATGCAGGTCCCTCGTAAGGGACATCAGTACGAGATAATCTACTTAATATGTAAGGCAGAAAATACTATATGTGAAATAAGAACTTAAATGAAATCATGCACTAGTGTAAGGATAAGAAACTACCTTTAGTCATGCTGTGGAATCATGCACTTTATATTCTTTTTATTACTTTACCTTAACTATATAATCTGTGCACAACATGTAATACAAATGAGCCGGTGATCAGTGGCAAATCTATATATGTCAAGATCGACCCATGCTAGGCTTTTCCTTTCACCCCTAGTCTACCCCCTGTAATGGGATCTGCCCCTACTAGGTGATTCTTCCACCCTATAACTACCACCCATCAATAAGCAACTTGTTTTACTTTGTCTTTCAATTACTTTTGAGATGATTCTTTTGGTGGTCATAATAATTGAGTTGTAGGACTATAGATATAGAATGTGACATGTAAATTATCATAAAAGACAATATCATAATAAAAGGAGTAGGTAGCATAAGTAATGAAATGCGTAGGAGATGAAACAACACATGAACTTTGTATAGCAGGAAGAACTCTTGTATCTTGGTATTCAAGTATGCGTGTAATTTGCAAATGACTATGTATGGGAGCATATGTAAAAGTCAAAGAGTGGAGAGACATTTCTTAGTTATATCAGAGTTGGCAAGTGCCTTTATGTTCCAAGGAAGGATCTAGGCTCCATTCCAAATAATACGAAATTAAGTAGCCTTACATACGTCATTGTACGATCTCGGTATTACCTCGGAGTAACCTCTTTTTATCTCAAGTAGATATCTACATTACTGGGGGTAGTAAAATAATTATTAATAATTACTAAACATGTCTTGGTAGTCCAATATAATTTAAAAATAAACAACAGGCAGCAGCCCGTAAGCATCGACCCAACGACATTATTTCATCCTTTCCACCCCTAAGCATATGTGTCTACTACCCCTTCCATACATATGGTGTATACAACCTAGTTCAGTTCCATGAATTGTTGTAAATAGTCCACAATTCACAACACACACCAACTCCACATAACATGCCATTAGGTAGCACAACATTACGCTATCTTTCTATGTCTCGACGTCAACGATTCAAAGCTTTTCGGACTTTAACCAAACTGTCCTCAACACATCTATACATAAAAATAGCCTTACAAAAGTCCTAGAACAGCGCTAAAGCAGTCATAAAGGGCGTGAGGCAATAGCCTTCCATCAATCAACCCACAAGTTCCAATATAAATCACACTTAAGATAGCACAATAAAACTCATTTCTAAGTGAAACAAAAATCAGGGCATCATCATTAGATTAATATCTTTAACTTAAATCATGTGAAGAACATCAAATTTCCTTCATAATCTAACCACAAACCATAGAGAAGTCAATAGAAAATAAGGTAAGTGTGCAACAACTTTCTAAAGACATGTTGTCCCACCTTTGTTCAAATGCATAACTAGCATATACTTCTTGTGTTTCATGGGAAAAGTATGCAAAATACATGGATACTTCCACTTACCTTAGGCTTTAAGATTAATGTTTCCTTCAAGAACCCTAGAAGTTTTTCTGTGGCGGCCTTGTGAAGTGAAGTAAAGACTAAAAGAAAGTCTTCATGAAAGCTGAAAATTGTTCCAATGTGAAATGACTTAAAGAATTGTTTTTAAGCCCTTTTTAAATGGATATCTTTTGCCATCTTTATTATGATTTTTCAGCTATATAAAGTCAAGTAGGTGAAGCTCCTACTTGGTCTTTCATGGGTCTTAGTTTGGTGGGCTTGGGCTGCCCTTTTTATCGTATATTCCACTTGATTTAGGCCCAAAATGTTAAGAATATGTTGAATGTAATTGGGCCTTTTATGTAATTATCTTGGGCTTCCAATCTTCCTTATATACAATGTTAACCCATGGTGCATAATTACACCCTTATCTTGGGCATTATTTGTTATCGGGCTTGGGCCGATGTGGTGCCGAGTCTCGTCTTCGTCTGCCTAGCAAATTTAAGCTAAGCACGTTGGTGGCTCACGTGATAGCTTTCTAAGTCCTACAGGAACCTCAATTATCTCACCTCATTTGAGGCCACTTACACTCCAATTTGGCTTAAAAAGTTATATTCCCTTGCACTTCTTAAGCATTAAACGTACACATAACCTTCTAAGCTGAAGCTCAAGCACTTTAAAAAATTGGCACTAATTTGACCAAGTTGTATCATGTTTCTTTTACATAGAACTAGTACGTGTACGGTGTGGGATGTTACATCAGGGAATTGGAATTTAACCTTATGGGTTCTACAATCAATGGAAACATAATATGCATGTAACCAATCTATCCCAAGAATGATGTCGACATCCACCATGCCAAATTCAACAAAATCACATGGCAAGACTTTATGCAATAGGAACATGGGACAATCTATATGGACTCTTTTAGCAACAACAAGCTCACTAACGTGGGTAGACACTTCATATGGTTCACACAACAAAGCGGGACTCACATGAAGTTTTTTGGCAACAAAAGGAGTAATGAAAAACAGAGTGACAACCGAATCTATTAATGCATCGACATCAAAATCAAAAACCTCAAACATACCGGTGATGACATCGTGCAGTTCATTCACCCCTTGCATTCTTTCAAGAGCATAAAATCTATTTTTCCTAGAAGCACCCCTTGTTTGCCTTACTTTGCACTTGGAATTGTTTTACCACCTTGGCTTTCTGGACGACCATCTCTATCTTTGTTTTGATCATGAGGACAATCAATATCCTTTTGACCCACTTTACCACAATCTAAATAAGCATTAAAATTTTTCAAACACGGGCCAACATGGTTTCTTCCACATTTTTGGCACTTAGGGTGAGTCATCCCATTAGTACCACCTTGCAATCTTGGATTATTATAAGCAAATTTCTTATTTGGAGCATTCGAAGACCCTTGGCCTTTGAACTTGTGGCCTTGAGGAAATCGACCACCCTTGGAACCTTCAAAACCACCCTCAAATCGAGCCCTCTTTGACTCACCACTTCTTTTTGTAAGTTTTTCCCCCTCTAGTTGCTCGACATAAGTCATGGGTTGAGACAAATCCATATCACCCAATAGCATGGTTGTAAGATACTCCTTATTAACCACGTGGGACACCCCTGACCCAAAGTAGTTCAGCCTAGCTCTGGGATACACCACAAAAAGTGAAGCATACTTGGAAAGCTTGTTGAACTTGAGGGCATACTCTCCGACACTCATGGAACCTTTCTTAAGGTTCATAAACTCCATCATCTTAGCCTCCCTTAGCTTGATAGAGAAGAACCATTTGAGGATTGTGGCTTTGAACTCATCCCAAGGAATAGCATGATCATCTCTCCTCTCCAATTTCCATTGGGTGAACCAAATTTTGGCCACACCTTTGAGTTTATAGGCCGCTAACTTGGCTTCTGCCTCCGAATTGACCCCCATGATATATAGCACTTTATACATCTCATGGATGAACTCTTGAGGATCCTCGTCCATCATGGATCCATGGAAGTCTGGTGGGCTCATTCTTGTGAAATCCCTCACTCTTGAGGCCAAAGTGGGAGCATGAGGGGCTTTAGCCCCTTCGTTCATTTGGTTTGTCGTAACACAGCCAACATTGTGATAGCATCTGGAACTCTTCTTGGGTTACCACTCCATCTTAAGGAGCGAGAGAGGCCGATTGCTCTTCGGGAGCACGGGCTCTCCTTAGTCTTTCCCTTGGAATCGACATGATCTAGAAGGAAACAAAAGCATTTATTAGGGGAAAAGCCTTATAGTTACACTTAAAGCACGATATAGACCATGATAAAGTAAAATATTTCCTAAAACGCCTCACAGCCTCCCATTCATAGTTGTGGCGCGCTTCACAACCATGACTAAGACTCTAATCGACATGGTGTGTTGGATTTCCGAGGACCATTACCAACCTAGTGCTCTAATTCCAAGCTTGTCACAACCCAAGCCTAGGGCCGAGACCTAACACGGCAAATGGGAACACAAAGTGACCCAAAGCAATCCTCTTAGCAAATTAATCATACATCCGGGGTCGTAGAAGCAAAAAAACAACAATAAGAAATATAAAAAAAGGGAAGGGGGACTAAGGGATGTCTTTGATAATGATAATAGTATACAAGAGTCAAGCTCATAGCATAAGTACATTATAATATCCAACAACACCTCTAAATTGGAATGGAGGGGGTGCCAAGACACTTTCCGAGCTCATCATCATAATAACAAGTGTTCAACATAATGAGGTATCAAAATAGAAAGAGTAATATAGGTACTATCCTCGGACATGAGGACTCACCAATGCTTATCTCCAAAGTACCGAACTAGCCACATGGAGGATATCGTGTTGGCATAGAGTATGCGTTAGTATTCTTGAATGTACTAACTAGGAGGGATTCAATGCAATAATACATAAGCCAATATAGTCAAAATGCATAATCATAAACAACGGATAGATAATCTCAATATGGCATGCATGATCCATGCTCATAATAAAACATGCTTGTAAATCATTCATCTTGCACAATATGAATCATACATATGTGGGAAGTGACCTCAACCAACATAGACCAAGTAGTTATAACTTGGACTCTGAGGCCTGACACCCCTTGGTTCAGCTGATGGGGCATGACACCCCCTGGGGAAGTGTGGTCTACTTGCCAAGGCAAACCAAACATGATAACACAAATTAGATGGATCCCCTAGTATAGCAAGGGTTATAATCATAATCCTATGATGGCACATAGTTTAGAGACTAAAGACTTTCTATAAGGACTCGTTGAGTGGAGCCCCTATCTTAAGCCTCAATCGTTGCTAAGTCAAATCCCATAGAATACTTGAAATAATCATAATTTAATCATAACACGAATAGCTTGTAAGAACATGACTTGAGAAGCTCATAAATATGCTTGACCTCTAGTAGTGAGCCTAATTTGAAATGAGAGTAGATCATAATCATACATGAACCCTTGCTTTAACATGAATGGCTCACAAAAGGTTAAAATCTTAGCATAGAGATTAACTTGATACTTGTAAAATCATAGATACTTTTCATGAATTCAATACATACTTGAAAGCTCTTAAACATCACGAAGTAACTTGACTTGTAAATCATGAAATATATCATCAATAACTTGAGAATTCTTATCATGTTATTTTATCAAACATATGGTGGTTCATGATACTTTTTCAAAATCATGCAATTCAAGAGTGAAATGAAATGAGTAAACTCACTGCATGTAAACCCACCAACATATAGTAAAACCCTCATGTACGGCACCTTGAAATCCATTACAAAGGATTATGATAGTTCATGGTTTCATAACTCAAAACATGCATAGTATTAATGGACAAACCAGTTAAGGAAATAAGCTTCGAAATACATGGTCATGTATAGTCAATAAATACTTCATAAAACACCAGCATAATTTACATTCATACTCCATAATAAGAGATACCGATAGGTAATATAACTTGAACACATGCTATTTTCTTAAAAAGGAAGGTTGGGCTCCTTGTGTGAAAGGAGCCAATGGATTAAACCCATATACCTTAAACCTTGAATTCTTTGAAGTGAACTTAAAGTGGTTTTAGAGCTGTAAATGAATCCTTGAGTTTCAAAATTGAGCTTGAGAGTGTTAGATTTGAATGAGCGAATTGATAAAGTCTTAAAGAGGTTTGATAGAGGGTTTTGTGAGTTATAGTATTGAAAAATGGCTAAGTATGTATGATTTCACGTTTAAGTGGTCATGGGGCTATGACCCCAACGCCCTTGGTCAAAACCAAAAAATCATGAAAAACAATATAATGGTCAGTGACCCTTGCGTGTCGCGGACCAGACGCAGACTTGTGATGACAAAGTGGTGCGCCCCAGGCACGTCGCACCCTGGGTGCGGACAACCATTAGAAATCAAAAATTAACAAAAAATATTTTTTGCTATGGGTCCTGCAAAATCTTGTTTATACCCATTTCTCACTCAATTTTTCCCCTTAATTGAGAATATGATGTTGGATTTTCAAAATCACTCACAGATTTTGAGATATATGGAAATTACGATTATGGGGCATTCCCTAGCACATGTGGGGCATTTCAATATTAAAAATGTCAACAGTGAGGACCCGCACTATGATATGAAAGGGAAGAAGTGTAGTATGACTACCAAACAAATTGTACTGAATAGGCAACACTGATTAAGCGATGAGCTACAATAATACAAGATTTTGATGCTTAAAACTTGGGATTTTGTGTGTTCTCAATACGATGCTAGTTTCTTTATGTGTTTTTATGTTTATCTTTGCAGGATTATAGGTTCGCCATGATTTTGGGAGGAAAGTACAAAGTTGCAGATTTTTGCTGACATATGAGACATTTTACGGGTCGTAGATCATTCTACAGGCCGTAGAGAGGTTCCGTAAAGAATCGCAGTGAGGGGCCAAATTTCTAAGGTGATTTAGCAACATGCTGATATGCAATAGATCAAGTTTGGAGTCATAGAAGAGGTTCCGTGCCTTGAGGATCAGAGGATGAAGGCTTTCTGAAGTTCATCAAACGACACTCCCTTTACGGGTCATAAACCATTTACGAGTGGTAGAGGGGTGCTGTAAAGAGGAAGTACAATTTTCCAGAAACAATGTACGCAACCCTAACTATGGGATGTAGAACACAATACGGGCTGTAATGTTCTTTCGTAAGGCGTGCTGACCAGTTCTCCTAAGTTGTTTAGGATTTGGACTTTAATAATTATAAATAGGTTCTTTTAGGTAATTTTTCGTAAGTTTTCATTAGTTTTGATTAGCTTAGATTAGTACTTAGAGAACTCACTAATTTAGAGAGGGAAAATTGTAAGAGAGTCTTGGAGAACACTTGTAGTTGAATTTGATCTTGAAGCTTGTGATTCTTAAGATGGATTGCTTGTTCTTAATTCCACTATCTAAGTGTTTAATTATGTCTTCTCAGCTCATGATTCTTTCATTTACACATAGCATGAGTAGCTAAATCCACAACTAGGGTTGTGGGTACCATGGAGAACTAACAAACTAAAACCGGATAATTCATAATTCTTGGAAGGTGTATGCATGTATTAATTAATTTTCTTCGTTTTGTATGTTTTCTAGTTGTGGCTAACATTAGAACTCGCCTCGTGTTACTGACTGAACCAAGGTAGTCATGAATAGGAAAAGAGATTAGTTAACAGGATTCAATAGATTTTTCTCATCTAATCAACCAAATTGGGCAAAGGGGAGGTTGTACTGGGACTAATTGGTGATGGTTAGTACTGCATACTATGGAGATGGACCAAGTAACATAGTGAAATTCACTTTTCACCTTTGACCAAAGGGTGTGCTGAACTTAAATTATTGTCCTGCATGTTATACACTAGAAAAGAATTAGATTATCTGATGATACTGAGTTGGGAAATCATGGGGAACACAATACCCTAGTTTCTCTCTATATTGGTTTCTTTTCTCTTGTAATAGTTAGCTTTGTTTTATTTTCTCAATTCATTATTGCAAACCCCCTTTAGGGAATTGGATTGGTTAACTATTCAAATTGCAAATTGGTTCATTTTTGTGAGTCCACGTATTCCCTTTGGGTTCGATCCTAACCTTAGTTAGGTTCTATTTCTTAACAACGACTATTTTATAGTCTAAAAGGGAGGTATAACTTGGGCAACACAAGATTTTGGTGTCGTTGCCGGGGAATACAGCTAGACTTAGTGAATTTATTAGCAATTCAGGTGTTAATCCTTAGTTCCCTTATTTTACTTTTGTTTGTTATTTTTGTTCTATTACAAGGTTAAGTGTAGTGTATGCCCAATACTAAGAGTTAAGGCAATCCCTTAACTTGACCCAGAGATCCACAGAACCATATGAAGAACGGCCCAAGATGCCAACAACGCGGTCAATGTAGCTTTAAACTGGAACAACAATGATAATGATGGGAATGAAACCCACCTCCTATGGAGGACATTCAACAGCCTCAAGATTTCAACACCAATGCTTACCAGTGCAACCAGTACAGGTTGAATCCTATGGCTATAGAGGTGACTGAGCTATTGTGTAGCCACCAATATCGGCAAACACAAAGTTCACAGTCTAGATTAGGTTGCTTTAGATGCTGCAGAACCGTGTGCTATTTTTGGGCTTACCATCGGAGGATCCATATAGACACCTACATAATGTCATATTTAACTACAAGAGTATGATTGGAACACAGCATATATCTATGGATGTTTTGGGACTTCATGTCTTCCCATTGTCTCTTACGAGCAATGTAACATTGTGGCTATTGGAGCTCCCACAAAGTTCAATCTCTAGTTGGGTTGATTTTGCA